>RDPX01000186.1:300521-324824 GCA_003991215.1 Morbakka virulenta
TAGTATTTGATATGCAAATATAGAATTTGATATGCAAATATAGTATTTGATATGCAAATATAGTATTTGATATGCAAATACAGTATCTGATATGCAAATACAGTATCTGATATGCAAATACAGTATCTGATATGCAAATACAGTATCTGATATGCAAATACAGTATCTGATATGCAAATACAGTATTTGATATGCAAATATAGTATTTGATATGCAAATATAGAAAAAATTATTTATTTCTAATTTTTTTAAAATTTAGGATGGGTAAAAAGGAAGAAGAAAGAATGTTGAATTCAACATATAAAAATGTGGATACTGAGTAAAATCGAAGGTGAAACGTTGTGGGACAGACAAAAAGTGTAGACATCAGGAGAGAATTGCGAGTATATTGGTTTGATGAAAAAAGAAGAAAGATGAAATTGTGATGGTACCGCCAAAGAAACAAGATGAAGGGAAACCTGCAAGACAGACGATGGAAATAAGTATACAGCAAGAAGATCTAGAGGGAGACCAAAGAAGTGTTAGCGAGACAATGTAAAAGAAAATATTAATTATTTTGATGTTCGCCTGTGAAAAGACTGCAACTTAACACCAAAACTAAATAATGACTATAAAGGAAATGATATTAAATAGTGATTTATACAGAGTGCTTAATACCTAAGTATAGCCAAAATATTAAAAATTTAAAACCGTTTTTAGTATTTTCTATCTTATGTACTTATAGATCTATGTGTATATACGTGTTTTCATTGTGATATTGACAGGATATTTCCTTCCATTCTTATTAAAAATCTACATAATATGTTTTCTAGTTTATATTTCCAAACTCGCCGGTAGTACTCTATGATTCTCTTGAAACGTATTATCCTGTACTACACATACCATCTGAGTATTGATTTCAAATACATAGTACTTATTCAAAATGATAAGTGAAGAGCTACATCCACCAATTTTCCAACGTGGATGAAGAACAGTAAGCTAATATTTAAAACAGTGAAAGCTACTAATATTTGACAAGTACTATCACCGATATTCAATTGGAATATAATATGATATAACACCAACAAGTTATGAATACTGAATTTAAAAGATCTTAATGGCAAGTACAAAGTTACATTATCTTATTACAACTTCAGAAGAAAAGTAGATATTTATTTGTATCTTTGGAGAGAGGGCCTTTTAATTTCATACTTTTGAATATTAAATTAAGAATGTTTATGTAAAGAACAACAACCGTATATTTGTACAAAGTCGGCAGCATTGCAATTTTTATGAAACCAAATGTGATGAAAGGTGTGAGAAATTGGGTTTTTTTTAATGTACTGAAGGTATGATACGAATATAAAGCTGAAAGGTTTTGTTTCGTTTCTATTGGCTTCGTCTGGTTCATAATGGTTGGGATAATACATAACACAATACTACTATTTATGGCTAATATTTTTTATTCTTTCTCTCCAATACCTCTCCTCTCTACTTTAAAGATACAGATGGTTTTGTAGCTCTGTTCACTCATCATACAACACTTGTAATATATTTTTTCATGGCTAGGAAATTTTTAATGTAACAAATGCCAAAATGGCTGAAATGAGGTGCAATCATCTGTTGTCAATAATCAGAATGGGATCTCACCAGTAATAAATATCTAAGAGGATTGCTATACAGTTTCTACCTTTTCCTAGTGACCGGAAATGGCAATATAGTACAATGATTACTTTCACCTACTACGCAGAATTTAATCTACTTTGATTTTAAAACTTATAATTGGTACCTTCTGGGACTATGCATAAGAGTATTTTCCCCAGTAATAGAAATACTCTCCAATCCATAGCAAGAAATACTATTTCTGAAGTCCATGTAAACTTCATACAATTACAGCTTGTCCTACATGTCTACCAATTTTGAGCATAGCACTGCTGGAATTCTCCAACTTGAAACATAATTTATGATATCAATCCTTTATTCTGTTATTTTGGATATATTTAAAAATCTTTTCTTTAATCACAATATAGATGAAGATATAAAGTTTAAAATCAATGATTCTTCTTTGCTCGCTGGAGGTACGAACGTCCAGGGTGCTCCAATTGTCTCAGGTGTAAATATTTACAGTTTAATCAGTGAATTCCAAAGGGGTCGCTCAGATTGACCTTAACCAGTAATAATTTTGACGAGAGAGCAAACAAGAGGAAGTGAGGAGAAAAACTAGTGGTAATTTTTCAGTTCTGAAAGGAGGAAGCACCTTAGAAAGATATGTTGAGGAAAGTGAAGTGAATTTCTTCATTTTTATTGACATCATTATTTACCATGTGTAAGGAACGTTTGACGCCAAATTTAGTATATGCTTACTTTGTACATCTAATTCTACTTTATTTTTATAAGACAAACAACTGTTGAGATTAATCTATTTCAAGCTTTCTTGCTCAAAAATATGGAACGGTATAGTGTTTGGTTCACTTTAACCTTTTTATTTTATGATCTTGGTATTGAATTAGTTGAATAACATTCCCGCCGAATGGTATCTAAATTTACAGTTCAAAACACTGCTGAGAGCAATAGGCAAATTAAGTTGGAAATAAAAAGTGTAATAGAGAAATAAAATATATGATTATATATTTGCATATTTGCATATATATATATTTGTGTAATTTTGTGTATTCGTATCAAAATTTGCTCAGTGCATATAGCAGAGCAATGTACATAAGGTAAAACAAGAAAAATAAGAACTGTGATTGCAACTAATAGTTTTGCGATATTTCCATCATCAGGCAATAATACTACAAATACTGTACAAGCTTTTATAAACAAATAAAGTAGGCGGCTCATCAAAAATAATAAAAAAAATTACAGGAGGTAACGTATTACAATGCGTTGATATTCTGAGAAAGGAAGAAAGAAAGGAAGTCTCATGTGGATACGGTTTAAAATTAGTAAAGAATGTTTTACTTTCAAATTGGGTAAATAGGTGTTCTGGTGTTTGTTCAAGAAAGGAGGTGCAATGCGATTAGTCATAGGTATGAAGTCGCGGAGGAGAAATTTGTTTTCGTGTCGGCATTTTGAAATACCGACACGAAAACAACACAGAACACAGTTCTGATCTTTTGTTGAGAAGTTGTTTCTTGATGGTGTATGTTATAATGGACATTTTTCAGTGAAACAAAGGAGGCATCTTTTTCTGCTGTTCTTGTAATGGGGGGCTGATTTTAGGATAGACCAAGATATTTCGGGTGCGTTTCCGGTTTTTTCCCTTGTTTCCCACACGAAACTGTATAGTGTTGTGCTGTGTTTGTATTTACTGTGGGTGAATGATAATTTGTGTTGAGAGTATCTGTGTTTCCATGGCATTTCGGTTAATCCTATATCAATTAAATTTTTTTTTAAACGTCATCTATTTTAATTCAAATATTCCATCTCAATTGTGCACAGTACATGTTAAAGGACGGGGAAACTAACGAAATTACATATAAACAAGAGGAAATAGTATTGCTTACGTCCACTCCTGGTGGATTAAATTTGACCCTACTCCAAATATATCGCACAACAATATTGTTTCACGAATGTTTCAAACAGGAATCTTCGATCTTTCATAACTCTCCTGGTGAACAGTGAGAGACTGGTCAGGAGCCGCAATAAGCGGTAATCATTAAGATCTGGGGCGGTCGTTTTGCAATATATTTTTCATATGATACATTTTCGTTAAAAAAAACCCCAACAATTTACAATTAAGTGGTTTTTCCACTGGTTTTAAGGGAGGGGATGCGACTGTGCGTGGGTTTTTCTTTAGTGATACTAGAAATTGAATAGGAGAGTGTTGTTTTGGTGCATACACAAAAGTCCTTGGTGGGACCATAAGGATGCGAAAATGCGCTGTTGTTGTGGATTCCGGGAGGAGAAAGATAAGCGTATCCGGGCTTTTATGGTGTTGACTATCTGGTGGTAGAGTCTTTGTGGGGTTGTGCTTGTTTGGTTGAAGATGAGGTTGCATCTTGCTTTCCAAAGTGTTGACTTTGTAAGCTTAATTACGTAATGGGCCAGTTTTTGGTTTTGGATTGGAGTGGACGGGTCAAGAATGTGCAGTATTATTATTGTTTTGTTGATTTGAAAGGGGGTGAGCTTTGTCAGGAGGGGGGTAAGAAGAACCCACAAGTCGTTGGCGATGTGGCAGGATAAAAATAGATGTGTGGAGTCCTCTGGACTTCCACAGTAGTTGCAGCTGGTTGTAGTGAGGGATGGGATGTTGTATTGANTGGATTGGAGTGTACGGGTCAAGAATGTGCAGTATTATTATTGTTTTGTTGATTTGAAAGGGGGTGAGCTTTGTCAGGAGGGGGGTAAGAAGAACCCACAAGTCGTTGGCTATGTGTCAGGATACAAATAGATGTGTGGAGTCCTCTGGACTTCCACAGTAGTTGCAGCTGGTTGTAGTGAGTGAATCTTCGACATAGTAACAAGATAAAAGCCATTTTATGTCGAGAACGAACGAAGCTTCTCGAATAAAAAATCATCTTTGAAATGATCTCAGCATTTTGAGGTAGAATTAGAACGTTCGAATTTATTGCTGACGTCATGAACTTTATTGTTCCATTTTCTATTTTCAAAATATGATTATCCAGAGAGTTAATTGTATTAATATTTGAATATTCTAGAATATCGAAAGGTATAACTAGGGAAAATGAATGTAAGATTGAGATTTTACAAGTAAGATACGGAGAATTATACGAATAGATTTGAGAGAACTTACGACGATTGTGAAGATTTGAAAATACGATAAAACAACTATTTGCTTGAAGATTACTTTAATCCAGCGAAAGAAAAGAAAAAAAATGCTTGTTATTAAGTAATTGCACAATTCCTCAAATTTACACTCATTCGTTACATTTTATCTTGTTGTACAGGGTGGACCATAAGTCCATACCCCTCCCCCCCCACCTAGTTATTCGCCTTTCACGTATCCAAACGCTGATTAAAACACGCTCCTCGATTGTGTATGGGCTCGTATCCATTACGCTTGTTGCACTCATGCACAATGCACTCATGCACAAATCAGATTGCGATATAAAGAACAGTAACTGATGGAACCAATATATGATACGTGGCTCACAATCCTCGTCTTAAGCCGAAGACGTGAATGTGTCGTATTTCAACTTGCTGTGTGAGTCACACGCAAAGCCTGACTATGTATGAAAGCTGTAGTAGTTAAATATTATCACCATCAAAATACGTTTGCCCATTAGGGACCGAGTTTGGGAGGAGGAGGTGAGGGTACGGACTTATGGTCCACTGAACGTTAGTAATGGCAATTCTGTGTCTTAGTTACAGGGGAGTAATCTCTGTTTTGCTTACAGATTCCCTCAATCCCTTTTTTACTTCGTCGTTCTCGTGATTATTGTTTATGTCAAAAACAACTTCATTCCCTAACAGACAAGTGGTTTTCCAAGTTTGACAGGAGAGACTCTTTCTCTTTCATGCATAATGAATGGGATTTTTGGATGGTGAAGCAGTGACTTTTGTCTGTTCGTAATAGGAAATCAGCTTACATAGGCCACATTTGAAACAATTCAACATTAGTTGGTTGTCGGACACTAGACTGGTTACTCTGGTTGTGTCGCCAACAAACTCAAGCCAGTTACGTGGAGAGAGGGTTTTACCAAATACATCTTGGCTGCATTTTGTCTCACCCTAATACACGGTTTTTATCAGTGCCTTAAACCACTTGTTCAACACCTTTAGTGGAAATCTGTTCCAATATAACACTCCTCTCTTGACTTTATCATATATGAAATCATCAGTTGCAACATAAATGAAAAATACACCATATCTGTTTGCTATCAAATTCCTTATTTCCAGTGGTAAGTGGTGAAATTTTATAGTTTTATCTGTATGGCTATGATTTACCTCTTCAAAGGCCTTACTTACATCTATTAAGATGAAACCCACTTTTTAACTCAATCCTCGCTTTATTTTGATTTCTTCCATCCATCTCCTTTCCCAGTAATCGCTAAATATTCGAATCCTCCTTTCCTGACAATATGTTCAAAGAGTTCAAACTGCCTTCCTCTTATAGTTTTGAGAAAGTTTCATCTAACTTTTAGTCTTCTCAGTACTTTTTCGTTCGTTAGCACATCTACCCATGATGTTTTGAGAATACCTCTGTAAGACCAAATCTTCCAGACGGTTAGCCAACTTTTTATCGATTGTTCAGATTTCACACGAGTAAACCAATATTGGTGCTATATAACAATTAAGAGCAGGCAGCATCGCTTTCACTGATAGAGAAGGATTTGTGTGAATATTCCTAATTTTAGTAAAAGCATTATTTGCTTGGCCAATTCTGATATTTATTTTTTGTTCGCATTTGTTGCTTGTAGTTATTGAACCAATATATTTGAAACTATTAACTTGTTTGATTTCAACTCCACTAGTCTTAACTGAACATTTTTGTGCTGTGATTGCTTTACTTATCGACATAGAGAAGGTTTTGGTACAATCAACTCTCATACCCATTCTTTCACTATGATGTACTATCTGATCAGGCAACGGTTGCAATTTTGCATTGGAGTCTGAGAGTATGCACAGCATTATCAGCGTACCTAATGTTTTTTATAAGAACTCCACGAACGGAAATTCCACTCACTTTTTCTACTTCTGAGAATATTTTCTCACTGTATTTATTGAAGAGATCAGAGGACAAAACACAACTCTGTCTTACACCCCCTCTTATTTTGGCAAATTTATCCACTTTCCATCAATACGTACACTGGTGGTTTGATCCCAATACACGTTTCTGATAACTCACAGGTCTTTACTATCTCTATCTAATGTATTTAAAACTTCTATAAGTTTCTTATGCTGAACTCTGTCAAAGGCTTTACTGTAATCGATAAACCACATATATAGGGCCCTATTGATTTTTAAGGCCCTTTGGCATATGTTTTGCAAGGTAAATATAGCATTTATCTTTCCGGAATTTGGCCCAAAACCGAATTGACTAAAATTTATTTCTGGCATAGTGCTTCTCCTCAGTCGTGTCAGACTTATTCTCATTAATATTTTCGTCAAGTGGCTCAAAACACATTGTACGGTATAGATCTCTGTCTGTAGCCCCCGGTTTCTTGGGGAGTGCAACAGAATTGGATTTGCTTAATTCACCTGATGTATAGATTTTATTTAACATTTCCGTCACCTTCTTCAAACCGAAGTCATCTAAAGTTTTCATTATTTCTACAGCCAGTTCATCAGGGCCTGTTGCTTTCTTATTCTTCATTTTGCGCAATGCGGATCTTACCACCACTTCTGTTATGATCGGTTCATCTACATCTCTGGAAATAATTATCTTTTCACCCCTAATAACTCTGAAAAACACCTCAGTATACTCATTCCATCTATTCGCTATTTCTCTCCTTTCCGTCAAAAGGCTCCTCTTCGAGGACTTAATGCAACCACTCGAACTGCAGATTTGCTTACCATACTGTCTTCCATCCAAAGTTTTCTTTTCATTTCTCTTTCTTTCCCACTACATTTTTCGCAGGCTCGACGATTTCTTCTTTGTTACTCGTCCAGTCTTCAGCCTCTGTTTCGTTTAACGCTTCGAACCTGTCCTGTACAGCTACTGTATATTCAATCTTTTTTTTCTGGTATTTCAAGGTCCACCAAGTTCCACCTTTGTATAGCGTGGTTTACTTTCCTTTTCCTAAGACGAATCTTGATATCACCGATTACAGGATTATAATCACTGTCATATTCATCAATTGGATAGACTTTATACCTCACTATGGCATTCCAGAAGCAAGGATTTATTGTGATGTAGTAAATTTGGTTGAGTGCATTACTTCCTGGACTTCTCCAGGTTTATAGGCGTCTTAGTGGTTGTTTCAACCACGTTATACATATACCTGATTGTGCCATCTGCACCAGTCAACCCATATTTCACCACTCTCGCTTCTTACCCTCAGGCTATGGCTCCCTACATTATTGCCTATTTTATCCATGCCCACTTTGGGGTTAAGATTGCACATGACAATTATCACTAAATTGGGACTTGAATGGACTCACAGCGTCATAAAGGGTATTGTGAAAGGAATCAATTCAACCTTATCGGATGCAGAAGTTGTGGCGTGTACCTGGATAAAGCATATGTTAAAAGTCTTTGCTTTTAGCTTTACTAAAAGATCCCTTTCAGACAAAGGACTGTAAACAGGAAGCTTTTTCCTGTTCTTTCATCCAGAATTAAAGCCTCTCCGTGCTGGTCAGTTTTACCACCTGAGAAAACTAATGTTTTTTTCCGCTTTCGAAAGATCCACTTTCTGTTCACCTATATTCACTTACGCCTAATATATTTTTGTTAATTCTGTCCATTTCTTGTTTTACATTTTACAGCTTATTAAGCTGGTAAAGAGTCCTAACGGTCCATGTGCCTAGACGTAGGCTGCGCCTAAAAATACCAGTTGCAGGATGACGATTTGGGCCAACCTACTGTGCACGAGACATGACAGTTCTAGCGGAATTTTATGAAGTGGTTTCCGTTGTCTTCTTCATCTCAATCCCACCTTTCTGTTGAATGGTCCTGCTTACTTGGACTAGTAAATTCCTGCCGTTGTCGACTCATAGAGAAACCATTCGTCAGCAGCAACCATTCGCTACTGCTGCTGCCCAGTGGCTTCAAAGAGTTCACATTCAAGCCATTTTCATGTTTAAAATTTGATACTAGCCTTGAAGGACCAGTTGTGGCGAAGAACCTTAGAAGGAGCATTTAGTAATGGGAGAGTCAGAGATGCACACTGTTTAGAACTAAAGTTGTTATGAACTCACAATTGCTTTAACCCCCACTGACAGAGTTCTACCAAAGCTTTTTGCTACGCCAGGTGCTATGATAGGCGCCAGTTGCCATAGGATACTATCATTATTAAAGACTGATTGAAAAGGAACGTTTGCTAATTTCCAGTCGTCTGGTGTTGATTGTCACTCTATGGTTTTAGTTTTTTAGAGATATCACGGAAGGAGTGGGAATCTTCGTCGTCACTTGGACTGCGGTAGTCTGCTTCATGCATGACCTAAACCTTAAAATAAAGTTTCATGTCTGGAATGTCAAAAATCTTCCACACAGGACTATGATCTTGTAATCCCCGAAGACTTTACATACGTGACTACACTAACAAATATATTCAAAAGTATCTTTCGTTTTCTCTTGCCTGGTCATTATTAGATATATGACTTTCGTTATGATATGGATCTCTCGAGGAAACCTTCCTCCTCAGAAATATTTTTCATTTTTACCTTCTTAATAATAGTAATAATAGTAATAATAATAATGATAATAATGATGATAGTAATTATAATAGTAATTGCATTGTTGCTATGGGTGAAAACTCGTTTGGCTTTTCCTCAAATTCTCTTCAATAAATCAATTATATAATTCTCCTTTTAAAATATCTCGTATATATCTCATAGATCTCCAAATAAAAACTCTTAAAACTCTATTTACAAATCCTACTTATTTATAATTATTAAATCCTTAGTCACCATAAAATTAACGATAGATCAAAGAAAATTGGGGAGAATTGTAAGCTTTTTCTTGATTGTTCATTTTGTTCATTAAGTCATCAAAGTGTTTACTTGAATGTTTGCGAATTTTATTATTTCTTCAGTGTCTATTACGTCATACGGTACATTCGTATAATCGTACACGGCACTCCCAACACCATAGTTTTCATTCTTCGATCGTATGTCTTGGGATCTTGTCTCTCGCTTCACTTGCTACTTTGTGTTTTGGTCGTGCGGTTGAACTCTCTTTGTAGTGGACTTTGTGTTTTCTCAACTGATTATTGTCGACTTGTTCATTCGAAAGATTTTTTATGTCCTTGGATCCTTTATCGTTTATTCTAAGTGGGTAAAAATGCACGAGTGATCTTTGCAGTATATTCTTGTTTGGAAAAAAGACTTTAGGTGCTTGTTCTTAACTGTCTTTACATTTCAAAAGTTTCATAATTTTTCCAATTTTCTAGGTTCCTCGTGGTGTTGAATTTTTTATTTGCACCATGTTCTTTTGATGATTGTTTCTTCGCATAGACTATAAATATCTGACTCTTCTCTCGCAAACTCAGTAAGTAGTAGGTTCTACGTTGATTCCGTAAGAATTCATTTTGGTGCAAACAAACTTTGAGAGTAGCTGCAAAAAAATTGCTTTTCAATAAAGCAGTCGCACAAATGCTAAAAGAGCGGAGTAATTAGGAAAGTAGAAATATGGACTTAAAAACACATTTAAGAATACTTAAAACTTTTGTACCTACGATCCCCATTATCCCCGAGTTACCCATGACACAGTTCATAGCAATGATACCGACAAGAATACCAATCAGAGCTTTGTGACACCAAACATCTCGGACAAGATGCAAGAAAGAAGGCTGATAGCAAAGAGTACGAATGAGTATAACAGTTTCGATAAACAGATTAAAAGAGTGTAAAATGATAAAATAGAATAATATCTTGATAATTATTTCAAGTCCATCGAACGGATCAGCAATATAAGCCGGAGAGAGCTACACAAACTTGTTAGTATTGTTACAAGGAAGTACATGCCGATATTGAGCTGAAGAAGCATGCGATCAAAGATAGAAAATATATTAATTTTACCAGAAAAACAACTAAAACGCTGACTAGAATATATGCAAGACCTCTATAGAAATGACGGGAGTTCAAATTATCATAGAAATAGTAGAACACATCATACGTTTTACCAGCATCAACCAAGCAACAGTTTGTAAGGAAATGGCAACAGATTGCGCTGGGAATACTCGGTACTACCACCTTACACTGGCTCTCTAAAAAGAAATGACAAGTTTTTATGCCAAACAATACGGTTAAATAAATTTTCATCACACTTTTCAAGAACCCAGACACTGTATACAGTGAAAACCATCATACAATACGTTTAACGAAGTATGTCATTTTAATCAGCCGCTATCAAAATTGCATTCTTAAATCGGACAAAGTATAGGCATAAGGAACACAAATGTAGTACTTGTTCTAAAAATCATTGTTGAATAAGTTAGCGAGCTTAGGAGGATTTCATATCTATATTTCATTGACTGCAAGAAAACAATTGACCACATGCTCTACGGTAAATTACTTTATATGCTAGATAACATTGGAATAGATGTCAGGGGCCTACGTATAATAGAAAATTTGTATTTTGAAAAATCCCCAATACTCTAGATGTATGATGGTTGTAGTGATCCTCTAAACATACAAAAAGGAGTCAGGCTAGGGTGCATACCATTCCACGATGTCTTCTCGCTGTGAATTTCAGACGTAATCAACGAAACATTTGTCACTCTGGGTGGCGTCACCATAAACAAATATATGTATTCTGATGATACCGTACCGGTAGACAGCTGACAAGAGAAGCTGCCAACCCTGGTCAATAAGAGCAGAAGGGACTAAGACATAGCGCTCAATGAAGAGAATTTGAAGTATATTGTAATGACAAAAAAAAGTAAAACGAAATCTCTAGCTTCAAGATTAAAAGAACTAATGACATTCTTAAGGAAACAACGTCAATAAACTAATGAGAAACAAATCAAACATCAAGAGCAAACCACAAGTCGATGATCACAATAAAATTAACTTCAAATGCATGAAAACGAGGCAGATTTACATCAAAACAGATCACAAAACGTAATCATGGAGACACCTTAATCTCTTTCACTACGCAGTTCTATATTGTATAAATATAACACAGCTGCACCAAATCAATTTTAGTAACTTGACCCTGGGAGAAGTATCTCATAAAAAGCTTAACGAAAGCGTTACCAAAACATCTGAACTAAAGAGAGGTGATTTCATAAACACTGACTCATTTCATAAAACAAACTCTTAATCCTTTAATTTTCCAAACAAAAATAAGATTGATAAGATAACAACAATCTACAGATCTGGAAGTAATCAATCGTTTGACGTTGCGCACCTAATATTTACATTACCCATATCTTTTAAGGACTTAAAGGGAGAAGAATCCTTGAGACAGCTTCACAAGAACCTATAAATATATTGCCTTTTTTACTCTTTGTCAATTTGTTTTCAGACAAAGTAGTATGACCCAGTAGGCTATAATATTTTTAAGAGAAGCAGTAAGTAAATACATGAATTAAATGGAATTCACAGGTGCAATTTGTACAGACCTATACAATGATTTCAACAATAAATATTTTAGTACTCTTTTGTCTACAGTGTCGTGTATTGTATAGATGGTCATGGATTGAACTGATTTAATAACCACTACGTCAGAAGTACGTAAATGGTTTAGAATGATGAGAGATTATCTTATCGGTGTTGGAAACTACAGTGGTATCCCAGGGCTCTATATTATAATTTCTTTACTTTTTGCTAAATAAAAAACAAAATAATAAATGAAAAAAATAAATAAAAAATAAATAAATAATAAAAATAATAGGATAATAATAATAATAATTATTATTATATTATTATATTATTATATTATTACATTATTACATTATTATATTATTATATTATTATATTATTATATTATTATATTATTATATTATTATATTATTATATTATTATATTATTATATTATTATATTATTATATTATTATATTATTATATTATTATCTTATTATCTTATTATATTATTATCTTATTATATTATTATATTATTATATTATTATATTATTATATTAATATATTATTATATTATTATATTATTATATTATTATATTATTATATTATTATATTATTATATTATTATATTATTATATTATTATATTATTATATTATTATATTATTATATTATTATATTATTATATTATTATATTATTATTATTATGTTTCACTAAGGTTAGAAGAAGCATAAATGCAATAACACGATAACGGCTGGTCATTTTCTTCATTCACAAACCCGAACGAAATCATCATTAAGATCTTTAATTACACAAAAGTAAACGTACTGAGTAAACTGACCGAAAATAAATTTATAATTAATTCAAATCTTGAGGAAACAAATACAAAGCTATTTGATGTTTATCACGGGCTGAAGAAAGCTGTTGGGATTAGATGTCTAACCCAGAAAATGCTATTGAAAAATCTGATTACTCAGTAACCATCCTTATCTAGACAATCTCCGTCGATGGACAAATGATCAAAATATTTGAAAAGGCGTTGTCCTACCCCAGATTCTAATTAAGCTGTGCTGTGGAGACCATGTAAAAGTTGATTATCAGACCACTGATGACGACAACTGAATGTCAAGTCCTGCCAATACCTGTTATGTTGTGAGCTTTGTATATGCCTTAGATTTGTCTTGCATTTTGATGCAATTCGACTTACCGCATTTTCTTTTCCTTTTTTCTTTGTGTTGTTTTGAAAATGAGCTTCTGTAACATTCAAATTTAAAAAATGAGCAACATAGTGAAATACGTTTCCATCTCGAATGAGTCCTTTCACCAATTAGAGTTTTTTGTTTTTTCCAACAGGGAATCAGTTTCGCAGACGCCTTTTTAATAAAATACAAATTCTTCATTCAAATGTTAACGATTATTGTAAAGTGACATTGGCTGAGGAGCAACATAATTATCTTCAAATCTTCAAATTTTTATCAGGCAATATATAACATTAGAAACTATATTTGTTATGATATCGAAGTATAGGACTTGTAAAATGTTGTTTTTGTGTTAGCGTTTTTAATGATAGCAATCGTAAAACTGAAGAATTAAAAACACAGCAAAAAATGGTTGTATGATTAACGTATGAATAACTTCTACCCTGTTGAAGGCTTTATAGGAGATACCGTTTAACATCTTACCACTAAATTTCAGATCACAATTTGGTGGCAATAGAACTCTTTCGAATCAATCATTTCAAATTGACTTATGTTATTAATGCATATTTGCACTTTGTAACTTTTTCATGGATCAAATAATAGATTGATAGATTTAAAAACATAAGAGATGTGTATAACACATTTATCAAATTGTATTCAGGCCAAACTAAGGTTTCTTTAATAAAAAGATCTGTTGCAAAAAACATTACACTTGTTCAAATTTTACGCAGAGCCAATGGTGCGTACATCTGACTTCACTAAACACAAAAATGAGGGGATGGCTTGATAAGGAAGAATCATGATGTTTCACAAATTTGAGACAGCTTTTACTTCATCCGCATAGCAATTTTGGATCCAACAGTCCGTTAGTTAGAAAAGTTATCTTAAAACTAGTTAGAAATTGCTTTCCAGCCAGTTTTATAGGTTTACTCTATTAATCAATGAAATCTTTGTTATTAACTGAATAAAGACGACTAGGCTCCTACCATGAGAACAACTGTTGTTGCCTCCAGAGATCATTGTTTTAGTGTGGATTCAACTTGTCTTCTATCATTTCTCAGTTACCCAGACGATGACAGAGTTAGGTGTTAGTATAATAAATGTATTTTGCGTAAGATTCCAGTTAGAAAAGTGTTTAAAGTTTATCACTAAGGAAAAGGATTTATCAGATGACTTCATTTGAAAACACTCTTCAGAGAATATGACCTTCTCATACTCTTTTGCCTATAAACTAAAATGCCTTTAAAAGATTTCTTTCCATTAAAAGCTATAATAATATCAGAAGCGTTTTAAAGCTACAAGAAAGTGGTTCTGAGAGCTGTATACTTTTCTATTAGCAATCAGTAAAATGAAAGCAGAGGAGAATTTGGGAAAAGAAAAGACCACTTTCAGATTATCCTGTTACAATTTCTTTCCAATAAGTGTGTCAGGCAACTAACTGAATTAAAAAAAATTGATATCTTGGAATTCTTCGATACATTTCAGAAACAATTATAGAATTTTGGGTTTGCCAATTAATTGGTTAGACTCGATGGCAAACACTACATACCTTTGGACATCATTCATGATGAAGTCTTTCTATTTGAATACAGTGCAATGAAATATTGTTTCATTTTAGATTTTCCTTTCTAAACACAAATAAAGAAACCCCTTCGGATTTTCTCTGCACTACGTTAATTCTAATGATGTTACAAATGATCGTTTTTTATGTATCTTTCCCGATCTTTTGAAAAATGTTGAGTACACATCAACAGTGTTGTTACCCTTTGGGATTACATTGTCTCTCAAAGTTGCTTCGATATTCCCTGGTGGCCTATATAAGGCAACCACGTAGACGTACTTGTTATTAACATCATCAATACTCTTGGCAACACCCATCCCAAGTTCTTTCGTATCTTTCCAAACAACTTGAGCGAATTGTCCTGTGTTTTCATCCAACTGTGGATCATAATATTTATAATTTGCACTCTGTGTATACCACATTTTGGTTGCTGCCTCCCCTGCGCATTTAAAATTAGCCCAAACTTTGGCAACATTTTCACCATATCCTTTCTTTTCTAAGTCTTTGGATATTTCTAAGGCTTTTTTATCAGCTAATTCCTCTGCAAGCTTTTGAGCTTCATTTGCTAGATCATCAGACCATACGAGGGCTGGTGAATGATGCTGTCCTCTAAATTCATTGTGCTTTTTAAGGCCTCCAGCAGCAAAATCTTCAATTGTGCCTGTTAAAAAAGGGTTCATTGAAAATAGAAAAGAGTAATATTTTATATTCTTACATCATATTCGTACACCATATATATATATATATATATACATATATATATGGTCAGTATTAGGATTTGTCAGTAGTACAGTGGAAAAGTCTGCAGCTCGAGTTTGAAACAAGATAGTGGGAGTTTAACAAATTGTGGTAGCCCACTTCTGGAAAGATATATAAATCTCTATATCAGCCATAGCCTGATGGATTTTATATATATATATATATATATATATATAATAAGTTGGAAAGAATAAAAAAACTACACTATCCATTTCGACAAGCCTCTTTCGTGATTTTACTCACTCGTCAGGAAATGTACAAATAAAAATATTCCAGTAGCGCTTTATATATCTTATTTACAACTGGTGTTGGTACGCTTAAGTGTTCATTAACAAAAGTTTTTTTCTATGGTGGCAAGAAGATACAAGTATATACAGAATATGCATAAGGTAAAACACGAAAAATAAGAACTATGATTGCAACTAATAGTATCACGATATTTCGATCATCAGGCATAGGATATAGGAGCTCCTGCTACAACAGTTGAGCACTCTAGCAGTATGAGTAACATTAACATGGTAAAAAAGAATTTTGGCTACTCTTTAAGGAACATTCCAATACTACTCATAGATCTCATTATTCGTGTTTTACCTTACGTATATTGCTCTGCTATACGCATTGAGAACTTTTGGATACGTATACACAAAATTACACAAAAATATACAGAATATGCTAAATATTATAAAACATATTGCAATATATTATAATATAACATGCTGTGTGAAAGTCGTATATAGAAAACCAACCTTACTGCCCTTGATGTTATCAAATGATAGAAAAACATAAATTAATTGTTTTGCAACACTCATTTCTGGTAAAACAAAATAGAAAGAGAAAAGAAAAATGATAAAAGTAGTTCTTTGAAGACGTGCCTTGCCAAGTACAACTCCATCACTAAAACTAGAATTGGTTTACGAAATTGCTTGGTCATTTTGTATAGTTTTTAGAGAGAAGAAGTGGTCACATTCTCGTTAAAATGCCTTGCCGAATAAATCACTGCTTTTGTTTGAATCGTTAAATTCTTGATGACATTTTGTTATTTTTTGCAATTGGTAAACGTCATGTTTTCCAATAACTGTGCTTCAGACGATAGCCTTCAGAGGCACTTTGTTGTTACAGGGAGGAGTGTTTTGCTAAATGCTTTTCCTAACGCCAATCAATGCCTTTATCTTTTGTATAGTTTCAAAGTTTATTTGCCAGCTCGAGAAATCGAACCCACAAATTTTTGGTTACAATGTAATTATATAATGTAATTATACTACCAATAAAGCAAAGGACCACCAAAACCATTAATTTTTTTAAGGTACCATTACTAGATCGTAAAGGATCGTAGCTTTATCTAACTGTTAGCATGAAGCCACAATGAAAAACTGCACATTTGCATAAACAGGAAATCAGCTAATCTTGGTCAAGATTAACCAAATATTTCAAGTGTTACGATGTCGAGTATAGTCTAATATGTAATAGTATAGTCTAGTCTAGTCTAATGGTCTAGTATAGTCTAGTCTAGTCTAATGGTCTAGTATGGTCTATAGTATAGTCTAATGGTCTAGTATGGTCTATAGTATAGTCTAATGGTCTAGTATGGTCTATAGTATAGTCTAATGGTCTAGTATGGTCTATAGTATAGTCTAATGGTCTAGTATGGTCTATAGTATAGTCTAATGGTCTAGTATGGTCTATAGTATAGTCTAATGGTCTAGTATGGTCTATAGTATAGTCTAATGGTCTAGTATGGTCTATAGTATAGTCTAATGGTCTAGTATGGTCTATAGTATAGTCTAATGGTCTAGTATGGTCTATAGTATAGTCTAATGGTCTAGTATGGTCTATAGTATAGTCTAATGGTCTAGTATGGTCTATAGTATAGTCTAATGGTCTAGTATGGTCTATAGTATAGTCTAATGGTCTAGTATGGTCTATAGTATAGTCTAATGGTCTAGTATGGTCTATAGTATAGTCTAATGGTCTAGTATGGTCTATAGTATAGTCTAATGGTCTAGTATGGTCTATAGTATAGTCTAATGGTCTAGTATGGTCTATAGTATAGTCTAATGGTCTAGTATGGTCTATAGTATAGTCTAATGGTCTAGTATGGTCTATAGTATAGTCTAATGGTCTAGTATGGTCTATAGTATAGTCTAATGGTCTAGTATGGTCTATAGTATAGTCTAATGGTCTAGTATGGTCTATAGTATAGTCTAATGGTCTAGTATGGTCTATAGTATAGTCTAATGGTCTAGTATGGTCTATAGTATAGTCTAATGGTCTAGTATGGTCTATAGTATAGTCTAATGGTCTAGTATGGTCTATAGTATAGTCTAATGGTCTAGTATGGTCTATAGTATAGTCTAATGGTCTAGTATGGTCTATAGTATAGTCTAATGGTCTAGTATGGTCTATAGTATAGTCTAATGGTCTAGTATGGTCTATAGTATAGTCTAATGGTCTAGTATGGTCTATAGTATAGTCTAATGGTCTAGTATGGTCTATAGTATAGTCTAATGGTCTAGTATGGTCTATAGTATAGTCTAATGGTCTAGTATGGTCTATAGTATAGTCTAATGGTCTAGTATGGTCTATAGTATAGTNTAACCAAATATTTCAAGTGTTACGATGTCGAGTATAGTCTAATATGTAATAGTATAGTCTAGTCTAGTCTAATGGTCTAGTATAGTCTAGTATAGTCTAATGGTCTAGTATGGTCTATAGTATAGTCTAATGGTCTAGTATGGTCTATAGTATAGTCTAATGGTCTAGTATGGTCTATAGTATAGTCTAATGGTCTAGTATGGTCTATAGTATAGTCTAATATTCTAGTATGGTCTATAGTATGGTCTAATCTTTTACCTCTGGCGAAGAGGTATATTCTCCCGTGAGTGTCTGTTTATTATTGGTTTTTTTTAAATATGCCAAACGAGAATAGCTCTGAGTAAAGCATTGAGATGTTTCACAAGAAATACTCATCAATTTGCCATTTTGTTTGTTTTTAATATGACAACAAGAGCTAATATTTTAAGCATAAAAAAGAAGTACAAAGTCATAAGTTGTAGAATTGTCTCCAACTTTTATTCAAACTTTCAGCAAAAAGTAATAAAGATGGTTAATACATATTACCAAAACCATTACATATTTTAAGGCCGAAAATATTTTTATAGAAGTCAAGAAGCGAAATTAATTTTTCTTACTGTCTATTGCAAGAATTTATCTAATAATTTGGTTGTTAGTGTGGTATCTGGTGACGTGTATACGTTTCTTCTAAGTACTTTGTAGCATTGTTAACGATAAAGGTCAAATAAAGAGAGACAAAGAGAAAATGAGAATTCTTAATTTGTCCTACCTGGATCTTCCTCTTGATTCTCAGGCTTGGTCTCAGCCTTAGATTTCTCATTTAATAATTGAGCAAGCGATACTTTACTGTCAGACTTTTTTAGGAGATCTTTCAACATATCAATGCTCAGAGTAACTGTTTTATCGCCATTAACCTTCTCTGGAACTTTATCATTTTCATTCATGTCTCTTGCTGTTGCTTGCTCGGTTTCTGTTTCCTTGGCCTTAAACATAGGCGTTAAAGATCCATCCTCAGCAACGAAGTATCTCTCGCCGGAATCCTCTTGAACGCCTTCAGTGTCTGCGCTTTTTACTTTGGGATTTTCTTGTATGGCTGGCTGAGGAACAGCTGGCGCCTTTTCTGGTATATGTAGCACTTTACCATTATCAAGCAATAGTGCCTTTACATGCGTCATGACGTCATTTGTACGAGCGGTTGCTGTGTCCTCTGGAAATGTGACTTCGTCTTTCTGAACACCGGCAACATTTTTTGTTCGCAATGTTCTTGTTTGTTTTGCAGGTTTTGACTGCCCCTCAAGTGTTTTAAAGAATTTCGACAGTTTTTCGTATTTCATTGGGCTGAGTACACGTAAAGATTTGGCTACCGCTTCAGTGTCACTTGTTTTCTCCTTTTTGATTATACTATTTTGTGACTTTGTTGCAGGGAGATTTTCTGTCGTGATTTTTTTGTTTGTGCTGTCTTGTATTACCGGAGCTTTTTCTACCTCCGACTTGGCACTGCTTGACGCTACTGCTTTACTAGGGGTCTCTTGAGTTGGAAAATTAGATGTTATTTTGGCATCCGGTATTGGAGTAATTGCTTCAGAATCAGGCACGTCGTCTTCATGGCTTTTGTGAAAAGAGGTAGCTGGTAACCTGCCTAAAGGAACTATTTTACCGTGAAAATAGGCAAAAATAGGAGCAAATCTTTTTCCTTCTGTTATCAAACTCTGTTCTACTTCACCAACTGACGGAGCAGTTTCTGATGTTGAATTGATAAAAGCTGCTGTTTTATTTGATACGTTATGTGAATCTTTATGAGAAATGGAGCTCATTGCCGAACCACTTCTGCCATCAGGTGACAAATCAGGGTCTTTCCTTGACATTTCTTCTGCATCATTTAATAAAGTGGCAAGGTTGGCCAAAAAGCCTAAATGAAAAATTAAAAAAAAATCATTTTATGATGCAATACGTTATATAGAACTTAGTGTGTTTTTTTTCATCGAAAAACACTTCTTTCATTTTTCATATTTGTTTGACAGGAAATTTTAATGATTTTACAATTTAGCTGTGTTTTCGAATGTGAAATGTAAACGATTTTTTTTCATTCATATAAGGGAAAGGTATTTAAGATGTGCAAAACTATTTCAACAAACCAAAAGGTTTTCATCTATTCCTTACTCTTTCCCCCTTTCCACTATACACACACACACACACACACACACACACGCACAAAAGCTCACATCCCCTTTCCCTCTCTCCCTCTCTCTGTGTGCCCCACCATTCCTCTCTCTCCCCCTCTCTCTCCCCCTTTCTCCCTAGCTCTCTTTTTGTCTCTTTCTCTCTTTTTCCTCTCTCTTTCCCTTTCCCTCTCTCTTTCTTTCTTTGTCTCTTGTAAAACAAAAACATAGAACTTCTGTTTGATATTTATACACAAACTAAGACATTAACTTACTGACCAAAAGACAAACCCAATAATCGTAAGAATTAATGAAGTTGACAAACGAACAGAGAAAAAAGAACATTGCTATAAAAATATTAACAAGGAGCTGAAGAACAAAGGGGAAGATGTAAGTATATATTCAATTTGATTTTCAGCTTTTCCAATCACAGTATCAATTCCGTTTAAATCAATTTTCCTTCTTATACAAACTCATTGATTTCTTTGATTGTAATGGAGTATTTTTGTATGGATATTGTACAATAGTTATAAAATAAATGCTTATAAAATTGAAATAAATAAGGGGGAAATTAAACCGTATTTTTAATGATGTTTTTTAATCGTAGAGCTAAAAAATTGCAATTCAGTTCAATAGTTCAAGTCAGTAGTTCCATATTTCAATAACTACTTTTGAGAAGCCTCTCTGTGTTCATTAACAGGTAAAGTTTATATTGCAGTTTATCAATTTCCTCAGTTTTAACTGTTCGTAAATTGTTAATATACATAAAGTTAACGTAAAGTACAATTTCCAAAAACCTTGATGAACACAGGATTGGCGATATCTCTTTCCTGCCAATAGGATGATATTTTCAAATGTTAATTCTTCAGCTTTCAGTAATACCAGATTTTTAGTCCCTCACTCTTTCTTCCTCTTTTTCCAGTAGCTTTTCTTGTAATTACTTGTATTCCAGCATTTAGTTTTAATTACATATCCCAAAAGTGTCATTTCTTTTTCTTTTACTCGCCCAATAAATTCTTTCCTCCATCCAATGTTCTCCACAACTTTTCCATGTATTTTTCTTTTTTTTGATGTGTTTGTTTCCATTCTTTACACATTACTTTTTAATACTGACCAGAATTAAGATTATCTACAAAACTGGATTTACGACTGAATACCTGTCATTTTTATTCTTGTATTTCTTTTGAAGTATTCTGTTCTAGTACATCAAAATGTATGAGTTATTGCATCTTGTTACAAGAAGGTATTATCCTTTTAGATTGAAAATGTTTTTGTTTTGGTATTTTATCTATGTATGGGTTTTCTAATGCTGATTATATCGTATTTCTACGAAAAAAAAGCCTTTCTTGTTTGTAAGGCTCAACAAATGATGTGTAGAATATATGCAAACCACCCTCAACTATGAAGGTCACTTACAAAACCCATTACTGAATGCAAAGACATTTGGTTTTAGGAGAAGAGAAAAAGAAGAGAAACAAAAACTGAGAAAAGCTAATAGCATATTTGGACCAAAACACATGATATAAATTTTAAAATTCCATTAAGAACCTCAATTAACAACAAAATCGTCCATTATTGCATCATCAACACCATCCAACAGGATTTCTTTTTTTATCCTCTGCATCTTTAACAGGAAAGCTCTGGATAATCATTTTCGGTTATGCTACAGATGTCAATGAATTTATCATTACCTCCTATTTACACAATCAGCCTTTGGGTCAGATAAGATGTCACGAGGAAAAAGATACCTGACTTCAATATATCCTTCATATCAAAAGCATAACATTTGCTGTGATTCACGGTGTAATGATGATAGTTTAAAGATTGATGCCTTGGAAAAACTAATGTAAGACGTCCTCGTTCAAAAACAAACGTGAAATTAAGTTTCAATAAAAACTGCAAAGAATATTACTATAAGCTGGGACTAAAATTTGAAGGAATAATGTCTTTCATATGTCCCAATTTTTGTCTCGCTGGGTTCTGAAGCTAATCATATTGCCCATATTGTAACTTTATGAATGGTAATTTTTCAAAGTAGTATTGATAAGTACTAGAAATACTCTTTTGATTATCTGTTGGATGCTTAGCTTTTTAAATGCTAATGGTAATAATAATAAATAACATTGAGATGCATAAGATTTGAAAACATAGCAATGTAAAACCTCTGCTTAAGAACACTTTACAAACAATGACATCTTTTTCAAGAAGAAAACGAGAAAGCACTTACTGTCTAATACCTTTGTGTTTGCACCGAAATCATACAAAAGACAATGGAAGGTAACAAAATACAAAAAAAACAGAAAAATTACACAAATAAAAATAAGTTGATTCTTGCGTTGACTGTGAAAATCCAAATGCGAACAGATTCTGAGAAGGCAAGAACTAAAGACATAGAAAACTTGAGTTTTTTCATGTCTCTCGCAAAAGACAAGTAATTTACAAAACTCCTCACTAAATAAACTATTGCAGAAAGTTGTTAATTAAAGTTGCGTTAAAACACATGGGGGGGGGGACAAATTTCAAGGTATTAATTTTAACCCTCATGTACTTTAACTCTCATCTATCAGACACCTGATGATCGCATGATACATGATACCTAAAGAAGAAGATAATTCTATTCTGTACTTTTTAAAAGATTGATCATTGTTGAAGCCAACTAAAAATTCTATTCAGTTAAGAGTTATAATTACTACTATTATCATTTTTTTTCTTTTTAATATTTTTTGTTCTCTAGTAAGTTACTGTCCCCTGCTAAATATTGTATGAATACCCGGCCACTCCCTAAACCCATGAGTATTATATAAGTTGTTCTTTTGCTGTTCATTCCTTTGGTTGTTAAGTACTTTCTTTATGATTCTATAGCAGTATATTAATGTAAACATACAAAGGCAAAATAATTTTTGAGAAAAAGATCTATTTTTTAACATCAGCATTGTGATTATTATAGCTTTAATTTGTCTAATAAGAAATATGTCCTCCTCTAACCCTAAAAGCATCTGAACTTGATTTGGGATTGACTCAACCAGGGTTTTGCAAATTTTACTAATTTGACATCATGAAACCATATTTTTGAATTGCCTCAATCAAATTTATCTTTGTTGTGCAGTCATGATTTGCAAGACCTCTCTCAAACGAGATTAAAATATGCAAATTTCTTTCCGAAGAGACATTACAGAAAAGAAAGCTGAAACATTGCAATGGCTTTCATTGTAAAATACTTTCCTGATGATCCTAGCAGATCCAGGCAGGCATCCCTTTTGCAGAAGGGCAACTTGAACAGTACATCCCAATCTGTTGTATCTAAAAGTTCACTTTGTCTTAACATGTTCCGAAAGTTTCAATTACTGTTATTGCAATGACTACCTTCTTCATACTTAAGATTGTTCCTGATTGAAATTTGTTATAGTTGAATAATTCCTTTTTTTCTTTCACTGCTATACCACAATGAAAATGGCAAGGAATGTTTTATTTACTATATCTTTTGCAATTATATCTGATTTGTTGTGATTTAGTTTTTCTGCACTTAGATGTATCACATTTTAATAAACTATCTCTCTCAAAGCCTTGTTTTTCACATATATCCCTTAATGAATTAATTTTAGTCTCTTGGTCACGTTTTTATTATTTATATTTGCTTTGTGCAAAGCTTGGTCAGTTTGTTATTACTCTGGCTATTACTGTTACTATTATTACTGCTCTTTCTACTACTTTTACTTCTAATACTACTATTATTAGTACTATCGAGTGTATACACACCATCTAGCCATGGAAAGATAAGAAAACACATTAAAGGTACAAATAAATTAAGGATTCATATTGAAAAATTTAGAGATAAAACAATTAAAAGTATTTGGTAAAACTGGATCTGCCTTTCATCTGGAAGCAATTCATGTCCAACTATCATCACCCCTTTGTAAACAAAAAGA
>RDPX01000186.1:370036-381246 GCA_003991215.1 Morbakka virulenta
CAATGCTTAAATTGACAAATATAACTTTTTGATAATTTTTGCCTAGAAATCTTAGCAGAAATTCATATTTTTCTGATTTACGTTTCGAATTCACTTCAATATTTGTTTCAAAGCCGATTGTAAGTTCTAGAATATAAATCTTTCCTTTATCAATTACTAACAGATCAGGGCGATATGTATCTCCGGTAATAATCGATGGAGAATTGTAATCATCAATATCACAGTAAACTTTTGCATTTTTCTTATTCGAAGATATGAAGTTTGCAATATTTTTTAAAACCGAGTCATGCCTCCAATTATAACGTTTTTCGTTCAACGCTGTATTACATCCTCCAATAAGATGCCCGAGAGTTTCTGTAGCATTACATAAGGAACAGGCAGATGATTCTCTTTGTCCCCATTTTAGCATATTTGAAGCGTTGGCGAGGGTGTTGTTTAAATACCGGATTGTGAATGAGTAAATATTATTGGGTAACATAGAAAGCGCTTTGTGCCAGTGATTGGTAAATGCGTTGCCTGCATAGGCTGTGATTGATTTGAATATTAACCCTTGCGAAGTCAGTGTATCGATTTTTTTCTCGATAGAATTTCTAATATCCTTTATTGCCTCTCTAGTTGTTTTGTACTGATCATACGTGATGTTGATAATAATAGTAATAATAATGGTAATAATATGATAATAATAGTATAGTAATAATAATAATAATACTAATAACAGTAATATGGTTGATATACCACAAATCTCTTGGACAGGAGTGGTGAAGGGTACTTTAGCTGAGTGTTATGAGAAACTCTGTATGGGGCATAGAGCTTAAAAGTGCCCCCCCTCTCCACTAGCAGGCATATCACATAATAGTTTGGTTATTGCCTTCTGTGGTCTTCCTTGTGATAAGCATCTGAGCAGATAGGATCCTCCCAAGCAGTGGTTTCACTAATCTAATCTACTTGGATCTGTGTCGTTATTTTTGCTTCTTGCTACCAAATTTTTCCACACACATCTGTATGCCTTTATCAGGCTGGATTAATGGTAAGGCAAGGATTGCCATAAAGAATAATCTGTTGCGCAAGTGGGGAGCCAACCCATTAACACTGCGCACCACTGCTCTGTCTTAAGCTTTTCAGTCGGCGAGTATGCATGCTCCACATGGGGAAGGTCAACACATACGAAGCAAGTGGATATTTCACTCAATAACACTTAGAGAATAATTACAGGGGCAATACGATCCACACCAGTCCATACTCTGTATGCTCTGTCAGGCACAGCCCCACAATGTGTGAGAAGGACATCCGCCTCTAATTGGGAAGGATTAATACAAATCACCGATAAGCGTCACCCGTTGCATAACCATGGTCCACCTCTAACTTGACTGAAGTCAAGACATAGCTTCCTGTCTATACCAGATGAAAAGATCTCATCTTCTCAATCCAGCGAGAAACCATGTGGAAGGCACTAAGGGGTGAATCACTAAACTCAACAGCTTTTGAGAGCTGAGGTGTAGTACCCAAAGAACAACTTGCTAATGGCCACGACCTTGGCTGGTCAACGTGGCGCAGTCTAAACCGGCTATGTACTGGTTTTGGTAGATGCAAAGCTGTCATGAAACGAATGGGATTATCAACATCTGACACCTGCAGCTGTAATGCCACACAGCCTATGGACCACCTCCTGCAATGTCCAGATGCCCCAAATTGCAACTTCGCTGACTTAGAGGAGCCCACACCATCGGCAATAGCATGTGCCCGGTACTGGGCAGAGACGCTGTAGCCGAGACACGAAAAATAACGAACGAACGAACGAACGAATGATCGATCGATTGATCGATCAGGCTGGATGGTGAGATTAGTATGCAGGACTTTAAATGTTTCACCCCAGCGTCACTTTTATGGCTTAACTATATTTCAAAAAGTAAATAATTAAAAAGCTTTTATTAAACATTTATTTTTTGTAGGTGAAACTAATTTAATTTATTGAAATGGCTTGTAATAATTTACCAAGTTCACCTTTTTACTTTTGAACTGATACGTGCGAGTAATTTTCTATTTTGGTCATCAGAAGCATCTTCAAACATTGCTCATTGTTGCATTTTTTCAACGGTCAAAGATCTGACCATCGTTTTCAAAGAGTACACTTTTCACCGATGGATTTTTTACAACGAAAAGCGATTAAATCTAAAGCGGTGTCAAAGTACTTAAAAACGTCAAATTATAAATGCAAAAAAACTGATTACATTTTGGAAAGATATTTAACGTCAGTGGGTTATACAGATTGTAAAAGGTGGGAAATTATGGATGATAAATAATTCAATGCCCTTCTACTTACCTGTAGAATGTTAAGTCCATTGACAACAGTTTGATATTGTGTTGTACCTACCAACAAAGAACTAACCATTTTATTTATTATTTTATTGATGATAAACAGCGAGGAAGTAGAAAGTACACCTTCTTTATACTTTTTATTTGTAACTAATAGCAGTACAGTGTTAAATTGTACCTTCAAGAATATTAGCAAATCTTATATCAGTTAGTAACTGTGTGGTTTGGTTCGTATAACCGATTTTACTAGATACCTCGAAGGTATTTTCTCCGTTATTATTGTTTTAACCCCCTGTACACCCTTCTTTTTGTTGCTTATCCATTGCTAACTCACGTTCATTGTCTTCAATAACCCATTTTTAACCCATGGGCAGCCAATATTTGTATCGTCCGAATCTTATCATCGACAACCAGAGGATCACTGGATATCTTTGCGCCTTCAAGAGCTCCGTGCACCGAGTAATCATATTATTTAAATAAAGAATATGAAAATCAAGCCCCCCCCTACATTTACTCCCCGTAAGTCCCATTCTAAAGTTTTGTTATACTTAGTTGCTTGGCAGAAATTTGCTTTCAAATTCCTTGTGTGTTTACGTCTTACAGTTCAAGTTTTCCATTAGCGGGGTTCATGAGAGGAAAGCATACATTAATGACCTTTGAAGTATGAAGGATAGTTCTTTATGAAATGTTGAAATATGATCGCGCCTTTCAAATTTTATGTTGTCTGCCTTTTACCAACCCATCTAAAACCATTTTGTATTTGCAGCGACTACTAGGATGGTACAAGATTCGCAGAAATTCTTCGACAAGACCATCTTTGAGAGAACAAATCATAACAAGGAAACTGTTGTCATCAGGATTATCAAATAGTGGTAAAAGTGATTACCAATGATGTGTTTATTGTTTTGCCAACAGCTTTTTTTTCAACGCTAGAAAACAAAATACTTTCATCTTTAAAGGCTCTGATATAATAGCAACATATGTATTTTGTTGGCAATAGCCTACCTGTGTTTTTTTTAAATAAATAGATAAATATATACATAAATATATCAACAAATGAAGAAAAATAGGGGAAAAAATAGATATGTCATATTAGTTCTTTTTCAATAGATTTTCAAAAATTTAAGGCAATTTAATGAATTTAAAATCGAATATAGAAAATTAACGAGAAAGAATGAAACCACATCATCACTCATACTGTGACTCACTTCAATCTCAGGGTGCAGCTTGGATAAGCAGGTACTCTTGCAATCATTGGAAACGTTAGAGAGGAAGCTGAATGAAGATATGAGGAACAAATCGACAAGATGATGTAGAAGTGGGTAGACATTCATGGACATGGACGATGGTGATAACTACCGCATTCCTGGCTGACCCAGACATGGGAAGCGTTGACGAAAGAAAGTTGATAACAAGAACAAGAACAAGACAAAGAGCAAGAACAAGCACAACCACAAGAACAAGAACAACAAGAACACGAACAACAACAACCACAACCACAACAAGAACAAGAACAAAAACAAGAACAATAATAACAACAACAACCACAACAACAAGAACAAAAACAATAACAACAGTAATAATAACAACAAGAACAACAACAAGAACAAGTACAATTGTAAAGACAATCATATTTTCAATTGTGAAATGCAAAGACACAAAAGAATTATTTAGATTTATTGTTATATATTATTCTTTTACAACAAAATTTTGTTAACATGACGCTTACAACAATTGTTCGAACGTCGGAACTCTCGCTTTGTAAGGAGTTCAAATTATTTGATGTCATTTCTACTTCTTGGCCCAACTCACTTCTTCACATCAATTATGTTCTTGATAACTTACTTCACTTAATTAAGACTATGTTGATGACAGGCATTAGCCACATGAAAACTCACCAGGAACAAGTTCAACTTGCGAATGCTTTGAAGTCGGATTTTCAGGCTGCAAGAGAATTTCGAAGGAAGTGAGTGGTTTGTTTCAATGTGGCGAAAACGCAATTGATGATGCGCAAAAGAATGCTGAATCATTACCTCCCTCCAATACTTATGGACCATTTAGCCAATGTTAGTACTTTTATATCTTGATTTTTGCGTCTAGATACTGGTGTGTCGGTAGTAAACTCGTATTGGATAATCTCTGTAGGTGGTATGTAGTCAGTAGAGTAAACTTTGTTATGTAAATGCAGATCATAATTTGCCCCATACAGGTGCAGTTCTACTTAATTGAAGATATTTGAGAATTTGGTTTGATCGTCATTAAGTTTTGTCAGTTGTTGAGGGAATATTTTTTGTTTTTGATATTACTGGCACATCAACACCTTTAGGATAATTTTGAGGTAATTTTGTGTTTATTTGTTGTATTGGACGATCGAAGTGTTTTTTATTTTAAAATTTCAAGACTCATTTTTTCATACAGAAATGATATTTCTTCTGATCACACCATCCAACGTAACAAATCCTTCGACAGTCAGTTTTCCTTACAAATGTTTTCTTGGACGGAAGCATAGGTGAGTGTTGCAGTTAGTAATGTTTACAATATATATATATATATATATATATAAGCTCAAGAAATTGAAAGTTGTCTGTGTGACCAAAGGAATCAATTAAAGGTGCGTAACTAATTTGAAATACAATTTTGTATGTATTATTGTTTTGCACCGCTGACTTAAACGACGGATTTTGTAGTTTCTGATTCCTAATTTCTACCTATTCGTATCAATACCGTTCATTGTTTTTATTGCTTTGTTCTCAATTGCATTTTCTTCCGTCAACATTCCTCTCCTCCATGCAGCTTTAATCCAGTTATTTGTCGATCAACTCAGATAACAAGCAACTCAGATACATCTAAAGCAACTGTGAGTCTCGGCTCTTGGCAAACATTCCTCATGGACTTTAACCTACGCGGTTTAACCTACGTTCCGCGTCCTCTCTCGTTATGTGCAATCTTTTGTCACTTTTTACTTGCCCGATATGTGATTTACATTGATGTCACTTTTTTTTATTTGATGTAGCTTCAACTCTCCATTACTGAGCTTGCACACATTCACTGCGTACGCTGCCACTTGAATTACTTTTGCATTAATTGCATGCATCAGATTGACATCATTCAATTTGGTCCTTATTAGCATACGGACTCTCATTGTGACTTCGCTTTTAACCCGCTCAAACACTACCTTGTTTCTTATCCCATCTGCTTGCTTTATTCCAAGGAACTTCGATATTTTGTTCTCGTCTGGATCCATTATATTGATTCGCTCTTCCTGCACCTGCAATCTTTCACTTCACACTAATTTCCCTCTTTGGAATATGATTTCAGCAGACTTTGCTACTTCGCAGCATGCTCTAGAGTCAAGACTCGCCTGTAGAATAATGCCGTCGACATTTTTTAGGAGTTAAGTGATTTTATTGATACTCCTGTAGGTCATCTACAAACAGGCTATGTGCTCGCTGATGTCTCTACTTTCAGACGAACTTATCCTGTAGTCTTTATTATGTTGCAAAAGTAAACGTACTGGCATTTACGATATACAAAAGCCAACTGGCAAAAAGCTGTTCATTGCAGGAGCACGCATTATTATTATTATGTTTGATATGTATTCTCACAAAGCTTCAGTTTTCATTTGCTTCGCTTATTATTGGTGTGATCCCAGATAACTACCAGCCATCTAAGGAATCACAACCCTTTCACCTGTAGCTTTAATGCCCAAGGACCAACCGTAAGATTCGGGCTGTACCTAACATTGCTGTTTTTGGGGATGTTCTACATTCATTTGTTTAACAAAGCTTTCAAAGTTTTTTGAGACAGTTCCCAACGCACCCACGATTACAGGGATAATTTCAATCTTCTTCATTTTCCACAGTCGAGCAATCCCATCTCGTAGAGGTCTGTACTTATCAACTTTCTCCTGTTCTTTTTCCAGCACCCTCACATCTCCAGGTTTTGCGACATCCATAACTTTATTCTGTTTTTTACTCCTATCTATTACAACGATGTCTGGTTTCTTGCAATCACTGTTCTATCACATTATATTACAAAATCCCACATTACTTCCTGGGGTTCGTGTTCATACCATTTCGTTGCCGCATCAAGATGAAACTTTTTACATAATTTCCAGTTTGTATATTTGCAAACGTTATTGTGACGCTATAAATATTCCTTTCTTGCCAATACAGTACACTCCTAATTATATGGTAAACAGTTTCATTTCTCTCACCACACATCCTGCAAAAAGGTGATTCTCTAGTCTTATCTATGAAATGTTTGATGCTATTCGTTCTAATGGCCTGCTCTTGGGCACTACATATTAATGCCTCGGTAGACCTTTTCAAATCACACGACTTTAGCCACTTCCAAAGAATTTTCAACATTCTTTCCCTCCAACTCTCTAACAAATTGTCCATACGTTTTCTTCCCTTTCCAGGAATTCAGATTCTGGCATTTTTCTCTCTTCTTATAGTCTTTAGGATTCAAGGAACTATCACTCTGGATTATCCCATTCCTTTTGACAGCATTTAACAGTGGCTCAGTTTCCTGCTCGACATACCAACCAAGGTTGTTTTCTTCAGCTCTGACAGATCCTCTGCAGCCTATCAACCCTCTTCCTCCTTTATTCCAGGAAACGTACAGTCGATCTTGTCACTTTTTGGATTAAATTCTTTATTGATGGTCAGTATTTTTCTTGTTTTCCTGTCCATTTCATCTAACTCGTTTACTCGCCAATGCAAAATTCCTACACCATATCTCAATAGCGAAACCGCCCTAATTTTGTTCCTTCCATGAAGCTTACTCTTGCAAACGATTGTAAGCCTTCTAAAATACTCCTGTTTGAAACATTCAATAACGTCTCTTTGTATAATTCCGTCAAATTCCAAGACTCCAAGATATTTATAACCACTTTGGTCAATTATTTTGACTATTTCTCCTGTCAGCAATGATATTTCATTACTTCTACTTCTGTCAACTGATCCTCTATGCATGATCAACACTACACATTTTTTAATACCAAATTCCATTTTGATGTCATTACTAAATATTTGGACTGTAGAGATTAAACTGTCTTTTCCCCTCTCATTCTTCCCTAACCATTTTAGACCGCCCATGAAAAGGAGGGGATTCACACCTTCACAGGATTTAAGGGTGTATTTTTCTGTAACGTTTCGCAATATTTGACTTGTAGGTATCATGTATAAGACAAAAAGTAGGAGGGCAAGCTTCCCCCCCCCCTGGAACATTCCTTTTTTAATATGTACATTAACGAGAAATTCAGTAGCATCAGTTAAATTAACATTCCTGTTCTCCATGGATTTCTTTAGAAACTCAATAATGTTATCCGCAGCCTTTACCATTTTAATTGTTTCCAATATCTATGATTGTGGAATCATATCGTAAGCCTTCTTGTAGTCTATCCAGGCCATTCTTAAATTGGTATGTCTCCTTTTGCAGTCACGTATTATCATTTTATCAATAAGTAATTGGTCTTTCGTCCCCCTGCTTTTTCGTCTGCATCCTTTTTGCTCTGTGGATAATTTATTATTCACCTCCAGGAAATCAAAACAGTTTTCTGCAACTCAGTAGCTCGTTTCTCCATTCCAATGGCCTCCAATCTCTTCTTTAGTTTATTTGGTGTTGTTTCAAGTGTTTCTATGATTATTGGGATAACAGTTACCGCCATGCCCTAAAACTTCTTTATCTTTCCTGCAAGGTCTTGATATTTCTCAATGTCTCTACCTCCTTGGAGTTTACTCTCGTATCATAATAAATCGCAAAGTCTATGATTTTAGTGGAATTTTCTTCTTTGTCTGTCGCAACCATATCAGGACTTCCAGCTTCAATCACATAGTTAGTCTGGATGTTAAAATCCCACGATATCTTACATCTCTATCTTACATTTTCTTGTACTTGTTCTGGTTGATGTTCGTACCACTTTGGCTTTACTAAGATCCCGTTTGTACTACACACTTCCCAATAAATTTACTTTCCAACCCAATCATGTTGACGTTTGTATTATATCTGAGCCAACTTACTGCATTCACTAATGGTATAGCCCACCGTCTCATCTACCCGACCACAAATTCTACATTTGCTTTCTTCTTGTGCTTTCTTTCGATCTTTGCTTTGGTGGTATTAGTGCGTATTGCTGGTTTCTTTACTGTCATTACCTTCCATTTCCTTCCTCATTTATTTCCCACATTCTTAAGTCAATTCCATAAATCTTTGCCTGCATCATTTTCTGCCTCTCTTGAAAACCGCCCTTATAAGGTCTTTTCATTCAAAGCCCGATCTCTTTCATTATTTTGCCGTAACGTACAGTCAACTTCGCTTTCTCCTTTATATTCATTTGTCAATTTAGCTGCTTTTTGTAAGCTTTCGTCACTGTTGGATACAAATCTTTCAATTCCAATAACTGAGAGTTTGCCAACAACTTCCATATTAAGCGATCATTTTCTACTTTCTTTTCTTGGGATATAGAGTCTGCCCACGTTAGCTCTTGGGAGTAGTCCCCTTGTATTGCCAATTGCTTTCTTGTTTTCCTATCTAATTGAAGTGTTACTTCCTTCGTCCAGATTAAATTGCTGCAGAATATCTCAGCAAAGAAAATGCCCAGGTGTTTATGGCATTATTAGCATTTTGACTATTTAGTTGCCTTTCTATTAGTTTCCTGACTCTTCGCTTTCGCTTTATCTGATCTGCCTACAGTATCCCGAGATCCTGCAAAGATCTCGTCCTTTTGCTACCCTGCAACTTTATTCCTTCTGATTTTAAAACCTTTTCTCGTTTCAGTAGTAATATGGGTACTTTTCAATACCAAATTCCATTTTTATATCTTTGCTGAAGATATGCGCTGTCTGTCTGTCAAATAATGAACTGTTTTCTCCCTTTTGCTATACCATTTTAAGTCACCCATAAAAAATACATGATTGATCTTTTCTTTAGAATTAGCAAAATCGTATCCTGGACTTGTTTTTCTTAATATATGCCTTATTGGGATGAGTATCATTACTGACAGTAGAGGCACAATGAATCTACTTGGAATATGCCTCTCTCAATATTCACTTCACTAAGAACGTCATTTCCATAAGTCAGTTCAACTTTCCAAGATTTCATACTGTAATTCACAATTTTTTGATTTTTTCATTTACTCCCAGACGTTTTATTCACTCGATAATCGATAATCGATCCATGCCATTGCTAGACTCTTACTTCTCCCCCTGACCTCCTGTAGTAAAATTCTGTCGATGTATAGCAAATCTCTAGTTCCCATGATCCCTTTCTGTACCCCTTTGTCAACCAACAGCAAACAAGTTATCGGTTTTTAATTGCTGGAATCATTTCTTTCAGATGGATCCTTCCGTAACAACACTATAACCCCTAAACTCAACAGCTTTTGAGAGCAGATGTCTAGTACCCAAAGAACAACTTGCTAATGGCCACGACCTTGGCTGGTCAACGTGGCGCAGTCTAAACCGGCTATGTACTGGTTCTGGTAGATGCAAATCTCTCATGAAACGAATGGGATTATCAACATCTGACACCTGCAGCTGTAATGCCACACAGCCTATGGACCACCTCCTGCAATGTCTAGGCCCCCCCAAATTGTAACTTCGCTGACTTAGAGGAGCCCACACAATCGGCAATAGCATGTGCCCGGTACTGGGTAGAGACACTGTAGCGGAGACACGAAAACAAACGAACGAACGAACGAACGAACTCTTTACCCCTCGGTCATCCATTCTGGCACTTTTCCTTCCTTTAATCAATCTGCTGTCTTTTAAACTTTTTGCATACTCGTAAAGTATTTGAACCAGTATCCTTGAACCATGTCTGTTCCAGATGCTTTTACAATCGGCAATCTTTGTAAGATCTTTCTTATTTTCTTTTCAGTTATTACCCACCTATGAGGTGTTGCAAAAGAGAGGTTATCATTTTGAAACGACACTTTTGCATATACATATTTATAAGCAATACATTTTCCTAAAGCACTGTAGTACCCTTTTACTTGGAAGACATATTTATCTTCTTGTCTAGACTCCCTTCATCTTTGGTAGTCTGTCAATTTCAAATCGATCCTGTATCGCATATGTTGTTTTCTGAGTCTTTTTGTTGGACTTAAGGTAATACTAATATTTTTTTGTTGAGGTGTTCGATCGCCTAAGAATTTTCATAAATAAATAAATAAATAAATAAATAAATAAATAAATAAATAAATAAATAAATGATAAATAGATACTAAATATATAAATAAGTAAATAAATAAGTAAATACAAACATAAATAGATAGATAGTAAGTCGGTAAAGAATAAATAAATGAATTGAAGAGGGGAAAATATTTACGCAGATCTTGCTTGACAGATCTTTTATGAAAAAAGCTATCATCTTCACATTTCCCCGATTTTTTAGTAAAAGCATAAATGTAGACAGATTTTGTAAGAAATAGTATTAATATGCAGCTATACAGCTACACATTTTGTGTCTGAGTATCTTCTCAATAAGGAAACCTCTTGTGCTGTCTGCTAAAAACAGTATAAGCACCAAAGGCGTTTTATTATTGAAATACTGTATCTGGGAGCATGTTGGACGGCTTTTTGATAACACATTGTAGGATGCAAATGTCATATGAAACCAGATGATTGTACTGTCTCATGTACTACTCCAAGATGATTTTGAAAAACCTAATTTTTTTTAGTTGCCCAACAGGAATTCAAATGAATGTTGTCAATCTTGGCCAAAGTGGATCTCACCCGGAATACAGAATGCGATCTTTACTGATGCCGATTGAAGGTCCATGCACCTCTGGCATGGATGCTTTATATGACAGTGCCATGTAAGTGCATTGACTCTATCTTATTATTTTTGAAGTAAAGTGTGTGTGTGTGTGTGTGTGTGTGTGTGTGTGT
>RDPX01000186.1:394000-413132 GCA_003991215.1 Morbakka virulenta
TGTGTGTGTAAGCTGCTGGAGGCAAAAAAATTTCTCCAAGTCGACGACGAACCAGATTCGAAATAACTTAAACGACGAGATCGATTTCTTCCATGGTACGGAAGAACAGAAGCTTGAATCGAAGGCTATTCGTTACTAACTAGTCAAAAAAAACCTGGCTAATCAGCATCCAGACATCACCACGTGGAGGTTGCCTTCTTGAACGCCCAGATGCAAGTGTATTGAAAAGGTCATAGACACATTCTACAAAACAGTCGGACTTATTGCTTGCAAGTTTTACTTTAGGAATAAACACTGACTTTTCTTTTAAACTTGTCTTTCTTTAGTATTATATATATATATATATATATATATATATATCATTTCTACCGAGTACAACCCACGCATTTCAATAAAACGCTACTACATTTTATCCATTGGCCTCGTCGTATACCTCTTGTTTTTTCCGACTTGCTAACATAAGTACAGAAGTGAGGATAAATGCTTTGTCTCTTAAATCCATAAACAATCAGTTAATTGGGATTATTTCACACTTTAAATACGTGTGTAATAACAACCAATCTTACCTATGACTACGCTGATTTGTCTGACTCGCATATTGGTCAGGCCTCCCAAAAAAAACCAGTTGAAACCACACGCCACGAAATTTTACTGTTATCCCTAAAACCATTTTGAAATTTTAAGAAAACTGTGGCTGTATATCCTAGTTAATAACTTCAAATCGACGCGACGTTAAAATTAAGTTTTCCAAGAAAATTAGGGAAATAAGATTTTTAATCTTAATTTCCTTGCGAAGTAAGACTGAAAGTCCATTTTCTAGTGTTTTCAACTTGTGATGCACTGAACTTGTATTGGTTTTCTACATGTTTTCTCTTCGACATAACAAGACACGTAAAAGTTTTCTTGATAATCTTTACATGATTTTTGTAGTCTCTCATCAATTACAATTTTTAAACCGCTTAAACTATCTCATAAAATGACCTATTTGCACAGTGAAGTTACCTGGAAAGGTTTTGCGTGAAAATACAATGAAAACACTTGTATATCCAATATGAAAACCAAGCAATCAAATTGATATTCAACACAATAAGAAAATCTTGATCAGTTAATTAGCAATGCCTCGATAACTTTGGAAAAGTTCATTGAGATTGGATACATCACGTCATCGCAATCAGTTGTATTTGTGACATAAAACACGAGAAGTCCTTCAGGACTCGTTTCACCTTATTTTTCTGGGGAATTAGGATTGCTTAAGACATCTATCAGGACATCTGTGATAATAGTATATATATGTACATAGTGTATATATGATATGACTAGATACATCCTGTAAAAAATTCGTATATAATTATATAATAATAATAGCTCCAGGGAAACTAATTCTCCAGGGAGTATTAGTTTTTACTCGCAAACTAAACGAAACACTTAGTGAAAGGTAAAATACCAATTGTTCAAGTGATTTTTGCCTCCAAAGGCCAATAAAGGGAATGTATTTTTAAATAATAAGAGACACTCATTAAGAAATTATGGCGTAAGGTCTTCAAAACAAAAATCAATAGAAGTAATACAATAAGTAAGTACAATGCTAGTTTGATTTTTATTAATCATCACTAATAAAATCAAAACATTTAGTTAATGCAATAATACCAGGAATTTAATGAAATTCTTGAGTTTTAGTCATCAGACATTAAAGAAAATAATATGCAACAATCTTCTCATAAATTTTAATTCAGTTTAATAATTCAAATGCTTCCATTGTGAAACAGTGGCTTAATTCCTTATTAGCTTCAAGTTGTTTAGAAAAATTCGAAAATTACAACATTGAAGCTGATATCTAATTATTCGTTCCTTTCATTAAAAATATCTAGTCTTAATTACCCGCGTCTAATCTCTAGTAATTTATGATTAGTTGTTTATTTATGATTAGTCTTTATTTACTTGGCTATTAGGAATGTTTGTTGTTATTTACCCGAGATCCTAATGCCCATCTACACTGGCTTTCATTATGATAATGTCTCATTGGATTTAATGGTACTGGATAGCACGATTAATATATTATTGGTGATGAATGTAAACAAGCTCTTATAATTCATCACTCATTCCTTTTTATTTGCTGATAATATCCAATTTCAATAACGGAAAGATAACACTACGTGACAAAAAAATAANAACACTTGTGGTCTAAACCGGATCCCAAACAAGGAAGAAGAAATAAATGAGCTGAAGAAAACCCTTCAGTTAAGACCCTTGCACATCGTCTTTATTCTATAATTTGTTGGAGAAGAGAAAGGAGACAAGGCTATTTCTCGTTACACCACTTGTGGTCTAAACCGGATCCCAAACAAGGAAGAAGAAATTAATGAGCTGAAGAAAACCCTTCAGTTAAGACCCTTGCACATCGTCTTTATTCTATAATTTGTTGGATATTTTTTTCCATGATTCTTAGGTATTGTCATTGGTTTCAGTTTGGTTCTTAATACAATTATGAATATTTGGCATCCAGTTATTTTTGAAGTTGTTATAAAGCTGTTGGTGTTATTCACTATAATTTTACTGGACACGTATTGGCTTGCTTTTTTTCCTGATAATATTCATACAGCATGACCATATATAAAACGCTACAAATTAGTCTCTTAATGATGGTGGAGGAAAATAATTGGGTGGAATTGGGTTATCTTTTTATCTAATGTCGTAATGTTGTAGAAAAGGTTTATTAGAAATCCTCTTTTCGAATTATAACGGTGTAATATAATTTTCTTCTACAGTTCTCCCATTTGTTTTCATTTTGTAACAGTCCCAAAGAATTAATAAGTAGGAAAAAATGATCGTGTCTTATCAATATCAACACTAAAAAATGTTTGTGCACGTGCATGGAAGTGCATGCTAAAAGAATTGTAATAATGTTTTTAGGTGTAAGTAGATTTGAATTGGCTTCTGTTATTTGTGTGTATATTACAAGCTTTTCTGTATATTGTTTCATTTGACCTAGATCTGACCTAAAACTGCAAAAGGTAATGATCAATGTGTTTGTTTATATCTTACCACCAAAGGATCTTTTTTTTTGCATGCAGAACCAAGTTTTTTTACGTGACGAAAGTTGCACTATCATTCAATTGTTTTATTCTCTTTGCCGCACTATCATTCAACTGTTGTTCTCCTTGTTTGTATTTTTTTGAAGGGATTTCGTTGTGTCACATGTCATGAAAATGAACATGTTTTTGCAATATTGCCCGGTACAATTTCCATAAAAAAGCAAAAGAAAAATGAAATTAGCGAAATGCTGGGCAGTTTTCGCAATTTTTGTTTTTTTGTAAAGCCAGTTTCGCAAAAGATATCAGCTTAGATCAATCTAGCAATCTTATAATAAAATTCACCTACGTGCTTTTAGCACCCTACCCTATGATGATGATGAATTTGATGGTGATAATATTGACACGTGTCTGTTAAGCAGGCACATCTCGTTTGCATGGACAGACAACTTAAGATATTGACACTGGGGAGAATCCTTTTGAACACAAGTGAAAAGCTTACCCCATTGCATGAAAATTGTCAAAGCTATCCACAAACAGATCAAATATATTGACCAGAGTAAGAAAGGTCCTAACCCGAAATTAATAAACAAAGATTTCTACTTGTTGACCTGGATAATATAATGCATAAACCTTTTACTTTCATTCCAATATGAAAGTAAATGAATTTCCGCAGTGTTGTTATACTACAATGATTACACGATCAAAGCCTTTAAATTTATGAGTAACAAATGACCCATTCACTGATCAACACATTGATGCAAGTATGTGTGTGTAAGCTGCTGGAGGCAAAAAAATTTCTCCAAGTCGACGACGAACCAGATTCAAATAACTTAAACGACGAGATCGATTTCTTCCATGGTACGGAAGAACAGCTTGAATCGAAGGCTATTCGTTACTAACTAGTCAAAAAAAACCTGGCTAATCAGCATCCAGGCATCACCACGTGGAGGTTGCCTTCTTGAACGCCCAGATGCAAGTGTATTGAAAAGGTCATAGACACATTCTACAAAACAGTCGGACTTATTGCTTGCAAGTTTTACTTTAGGAATAAACACTGACTTTTCTTTTAAACTTGTCTTTCTTTAGTATTTTATATATATATATATATATATATATATATATATGTATATATATATATATATATATATCATTTCTACCGAGTACAACCCACGCATTTCAATAAATCGCTACTACATTTTATCCATTGGCCTCGTCGTATACCTCTTGTTTTTTCCGACTTGCTAACATAAGTACAGAAGTGAGGATAAATGCTTTGTCTCTTAAATCCATAAACAATCAGTTAATTGGAATTATTTCACACTTTAAATACGTGTGTAATAACAACCAATCTTACCTATGACTACGCTGATTTGTCTGACTCGCATATTGGTCAGGCCTCCCAAAAAAAACCAGTTGAAACCACACGCCACGAAATTTTACTGTTATCCCTAAAACCATTTTGAAATTTTAAGAAAACTGTGGCTGTATATCCTAGTTAATAACTTCAAATCGACGCGACGTTAAAATTAAGTTTTCCAAGAAAATTAGGGAAATAAGATTTTTAATCTTAATTTCCTTGCGAAGTAAGACTGAAAGTCCATTTTCTAGTGTTTTCAACTTGTGATGCACTGAACTTGTATTGGTTTTCTACATGTTTTCTCTTCGACATAACAAGACACGTAAAAGTTTTCTTGATAATCTTTACATGATTTTTGTAGTCTCTCATCAATTACAATTTTTAAACCGCTTAAACTATCTCATAAAATGACCTATTTGCACAGTGAAGTTACCTGGAAAGGTTTTGCGTGAAAATACAATGAAAACACTTGTATATCCAATATGAAAACCAAGCAATCAAATTGATATTCAACACAATAAGAAAATCTTGATCAGTTAATTAGCAATGCCTCGATAACTTTGGAAAAGTTCATTGAGATTGGATACATCACGTCATCGCAATCAGTTGTATTTGTGACATAAAACACGAGAAGTCCTTCAGGACTCGTTTCACCTTATTTTTCTGGGGAATTAGGATTGCTTAAGACATCTATCAGGACATCTGTGATAATAGTATATATATGTACATAGTGTATATATGATATGACTAGATACATCCTGTAAAAAATTCGTATATAATTATATAATAATAATAGCTCCAGGGAAACTAATTCTCCAGGGAGTATTAGTTTTTACTCGCAAACTAAACGAAACACTTAGTGAAAGGTAAAATACCAATTGTTCAAGTGATTTTTGCCTCCAAAGGCCAATAAAGGGAATGTATTTTTAAATAATAAGAGACACTCATTAAGAAATTATGGCGTAAGGTCTTCAAAACAAAAATCAATAGAAGTAATACAATAAGTAAGTACAATGCTAGTTTGATTTTTATTAATCATCACTAATAAAATCAAAACATTTAGTTAATGCAATAATACCAGGAATTTAATGAAATTCTTGAGTTTTAGTCATCAGACATTAAAGAAAATAATATGCAACAATCTTCTCATAAATTTTAATTCAGTTTAATAATTCAAATGCTTCCATTGTGAAACAGTGGCTTAATTCCTTATTAGCTTCAAGTTGTTTAGAAAAATTCGAAAATTACAACATTGAAGCTGATATCTAATTATTCGTTCCTTTCATTAAAAATATCTAGTCTTAATTACCCGCGTCTAATCTCTAGTAATTTATGATTAGTTGTTTATTTATGATTAGTCTTTATTTACTTGGCTATTAGGAATGTTTGTTGTTATTTACCCGAGATCCTAATGCCCATCTACACTGGCTTTCATTATGATAATGTCTCATTGGATTTAATGGTACTGGATAGCACGATTAATATATTATTGGTGATGAATGTAAACAAGCTCTTATAATTCATCACTCATTCCTTTTTATTTGCTGATAATATCCAATTTCAATAACGGAAAGATAACACTACGTGACAAAAAAATAAAAAAGTTTTCTTCCAAAGACTAAATCTATTTTTCTATGTTAGTTGTGATGCAAAAGTGGCGGAAAACACAATTTTTCTTCTGGAAGATCGTTTATGGAGAAATACTGGACAACTTACGTAATCAGTCAGAAACGCCATCGTTTATCATAATACTCCATATTATTTTCAGTCAAAATGGATTATTCGCCTTCGCAAAACCTCAGTAAAGGGGTTCTAATTGATACTATTCCTAAACATGAAGTCATCTATTCCTAGACATAAATTACTAGACATGAAATCATCAAAACACACGAAACAAAACGTGTCAGAGGAGTGGGCATCAGCTTAAAGAAACTATGATAACTTGTCACAAGGCTCAGCCGAAACATTCTCGGTAAAGCAACCTGTAACCATTCAAGACAAGATGTCTAAAAAAGAAAGGACTTGTCATAAAAAAACCCCGAAGGCCTACAAAATTGAAATGGACACGGAAATTAATCTGAAAAAATTGGGAGTTTATTCGTAGATTATGTCCAATCTCCTCATCGGCTCTGCCTCTTCATAGTGACTCTATGCCTGTCAACTTAAAAGTTAACCTCTCTCCTGCCAGTACTGAAACAATACCATATTATGAGTCAACAGGAAAAGATGGTTGATTGGGGAGTAAAAAGGTCGCAATAAGCTGTATCAGAAAAAAAAAAGAGCATGAGCTTTGCAGAATGCTGGATAAATGAGTGAGTGAGAGTTCGTATAAGATCCAGTCAAATGTCTTGATTCAAATGTACTGATCGCTGGAAGAGGAAAATTCCTTCAGCACTGGCCTTGAGCATTTCAATAATGTGTTTATTCATTCATCTTCCGTAAATGCCAAAATACTACTAGGATACTACAGATATTAATTGACAACCTTCTTGCTGACTGTACCTCGGTGAAGTTAAGGTTGCAAAAGCACTCATGAACCTTTCAAAGAGCAAATCCTCGTGTAATCATGCGATCCCAGTAGAAATATATGCCTGTAGTTACCCTGACCTAGGCAAGAAACACATTGAGTTGTTTTAGTCCACCAAGAGAAAATTCCAGAGAGTATATAAGATTCTGACCATGATTTATGTGAACTGTTTGAATCAATAGCTTGAACATGATCTCCTACTTTAGAGCTTGTGTGGGTTTAGGCAAAGTTGTGGTACTTTGGAAACGGTTTTCTCTACGCGTTAATTCCAAGCAAAGAGCCATTAGAAGAATGCTAGGTTTTATGCCACCTTCCAAGACCTGACAAATCCTGCAATACTCTCTGTGGAGAAAGACTCTGCCAGACATTGTCAAAGCTTGGTTGACCAGACAAAGTGATTTCCATGGTCAGAGAATTTTTTCAATTACATGCAGGCGAGAGTGTAGATAGATGGTGAGAATTCAGCGCCATTCCCTGTAATCAATAGTGTCAAACAAGATTGTCTTAAATGAGTTAAGCTTTCGAAATTTAACTTTCTCTGTAAATAGATATTCCATGAAAATGAATCCATTGAGGCCAAAGGAAACAAACTCAACAGTTTGACATGATATGATATAATCTATTTAAAAAAACACAAAATTGTAAACATATATGTTTCACAATCAAGAGTATAGTATTTTTGAATTCATGTGTAAAACTATCGTCCTCAAACCACTCATATCTTTATGATTACTCTAAAAGCAATACATCTATTTAAACAATATATTTATATTGAACTTTTAAGTCCAATTCATGCAGAAATAAGATGCAATATATATATATATATATATATATATATATTGATTAAAGCGAGATTTTCCTTAAAATTGTGAAAAGTCGAAATATTCCAATACTGTCCCTCAATGCATAAAAAATTAGCATGCACCATATTAAGACAACCACAATCCAACCCATAATTCGTACATTCACGTATGATTAATCTGATATTCAACAACTAGAACGTGACTATTTACAAGGAATTATGGTTTTCGTATGATTACTAGCTTCAAAATGGAGAAAATATATTTTTTGATCAACGTTGTAGGTTTGCTCTCGAATGCTACTAATACCAGGATGGGACAGAAGATAAGTTCTCATAAAAAGTCCTCATAAAATGTCCCAAAAGTCGTGTCCAATAGAACATCTTGTAGCACAGGTTAAGCCTCCAGATTTCTTGCAAGGGAGTGCTTCGTACCAATAACGGGAAGGGTAAAAGTGGATTAATGTGGCCTCTTACCAGCCGCTCTTGGTAGAGAGGGACCATAAAGCTTGCAAGATAGCCTATCTAAGAGGACACCATAATTTCAAATACTCCAGCCGTGGTGTAAATAGACCCACCTCTTACAGCGGTAGTTGGAGTCAGCAAGTACACGCGATGCTTTAATCTTCATGCTTTGATTCTACAATGGAAAACAGATGGGGCCAGATAAAACTCCGTAAAACTATTCGCATCCATGTCCCTTGGCTGAAGTGAAAAATGGACAATTAAAAAATAGAAACTGCCTACGAGAACGAAGAAGTTAGTAAAGGCACATATAAAATTGAAACATGGTGAAAATTTGGCAAGAGTAGAGAGGTAGCAGATTATTTAAATGTGACAGATAAAGGTGTTGTGCGTGAAAGAAATGAGTTAAATACAAACTATTTTATTTCGAGACTCTAAAGGAAGGAGTGGAGTTGGATTCATCTTGTGCAAAGAGCTAAAGGAATGAGTACTGGAAATCAACAGGAAGTAAGATCGAATGATATTGGTCAAAGGTCTGATTGGGATAATGTGATGAATATCTTGGTAGGATGTGTTCAAGAACGTAAGTGTACAGATCAAGAGAAAAAGAGGTTTTGGAAATTGTCGGAAACAAAAGTCTCTAAAGTCCTATTTGTGGAGGGACTGAAACTGGGGAAGGATTGTGGGAGCAGATTTAAATGGACGTGTAGTTAAAGCACAAAATGGTTCTGACACATGGAGGGAATGGTTGTGCACAGAAAAAAATGGGGAAAGAGGAAAGAATATTGGGCACAACTTGAACTCTGGACCTCCATTTTTTAAATACTTGATTTTAAATGAGTGAGCAACATATGGCTACATACGAAAGAGGAGATAGAGGAACTTGTATTGACTGCATACATTCCAAATTTCAAATTTAGTAGTTTTTATTGTTTGACGGCTTAGTTTTAAAATTTTGTTTTGAATTTAAATTGATTTAGTTTTTTAGGGGTCAAAATACCTGCTTGTAATTTCTGTGTTCAAGATTTAATCAACACTAATGCGCTGGTTTAGCTGCAGAGAAAAATTGTAAATCGACCAACCTTTTTAAAAACTAAACAAAGTTCTTCTATGGTATGGAGGCCATTGTTAAATTGACATTCTTGGAGTTTGCAATTTAAATCTCGACCATGAATTTTGTTTTTTAATAAACAGCAATCAGAATTGATATTTCTTTTCATCGCTGGTAAACTCGAATTGTGAGTGGTCCTCTCTTTAGAGAGAAATTCAGGGTTTTTGAACTGTACATAGAATTAATGCTTCCAATAGAATTTACTTAATAACAAAAGGTGTCGCAGGAAGCTCGAACTGAAAAATATGTTAAAAATGGTGTAATAAAATTGAAATCCTATTTAGGCGTCGCCCGGATGCCAGGTTCCTGAATGCAGCGACCTATACATCAGATTCAGACATCAGATTCAGAATGAGGAGGCGAACTGATTCGCGGTACCTGGTTTAACGGACAATTTTATAACTGAGCCACGAAGGTTATCTTTACATAGACTGTGCCGATACAATTGAAAACAACATGACACGTTTGTTCCAAAACAGAGAAAGCTCCTGTCTCCACGAAATTTCACAAACAATTCTTGAAAACTTGTATACTTTTGAGGTAATGGCACCTGATTCAATACTTACAGTGACGACTTAATATGCAGCTAACATTCCGAGTTTCAACGCTCAATTTAAAATCACAGTTTCACAAAACATGACAGATGGTACCGACGACCTTTNGAGGCTAACTGATTCGCGGTACCTGGTTTAACGGACAATTTTATAACTGAGCCACGAAGGTTATCTTTACATAGACTGTGCCGATACAATTGAAAACAGCATGACACGTTTGTTCCAAAACAGAGAAAGCTCCTGTCTCCACGAAATTTCACAAACAATTCTTGAAAACTTGTATACTTTTGAGGTAATGGCACCTGATTCAATACTTGCCATGAGGACTTAATGCAGCTAACATTCCGAGTTTCAACGCTGAATTTAAAATCAAAGTTTCACAAAACACGACAGACAAGAAGATTCGCACCTCCATGTTTAAACTCATATTCAAAACGAGGACTAAGACATTGAATGGCCATGCTGTTGCAAATAACATTTTCCAATTTGATTAAGAAATAAGATGAAAAAGAAAATGTGATTTGTTTGTGCTTTGATCAGTAGCTTAAAGAATTGAAATGGCAGGTTCAGGATTAGATGGGTTCGTAAGTATAGGAAACAGTCATATGTTTGCAATTCTAGATGCAACACTGTCTATTTAAAGTCATGTCCTGTTTAACTGTCAACGTAGAAACAGCATGATTTCTTGATCTGGGCTCAGCTCCATGTTGTGTGATAATTTAGGAGGAAATTAAAGGATTGATGCCATTTTTTGATTAAATATGCTATCATTTAAAGATATTGCAGCCATTTTCATGGAAAACAATATCATAAGAGTTGTGTTTGTTGCAGTCAAGACCATGTTTGGTTTTAAACTACTTGGTTTTTTTCTCGTGTAATTCATTTGGCCCATCTTAATTTTCTGTAATTTTCTGATGTTTCCACTTTCACGATTTGCGGCAATCAGATTTCTTTCTTACTTTACTGTTCAGCAAAATTGCAGCTTATGTTAAGACAATGCAACTGGAGAGTGACCGCTTATCTATTTGTCTTAGGAGATTAAATCACCACATGACCTTGTTGAGTAATTGTGACAAGATACAGGTGAAGTTTCTTACCAGACTCAGGAGAGCATTTTTGACTTTACTGTTATTTCTTAAAGATATTTCTTGGGATTCAGTCTATCATAAGTCAGCTTTTGATACTGCTACAGAATTTAGAGTGGAGTCGGGCTGGTTTTGAATCAAGTCATAATTGTAAATGCAAACCTCATTCTTCTCCATCATTCAATTCTCATTGATCTACCAATGTTTACCAATAATTTCTGTGTTAAATTTCACTGTAATAAAACTGACGAATCTTACGTTTCTTTCTGATAAACTTGCAACGCTTCTAAGGATGTGATCGCTGATGCTAAATCTTATGCTGAGCAAGTTTGAAAGTCCTCTTGGGATTTGGCTGACGTTTATGCTGGATTTCTTTCTGCCAGTTCGCTAAGTAACACTGGTGTTTCTTTGTTGGAGTTCTCATTGCAGACTGAGCAGATCTTGTACTTTTTCATCATAAATCCAAGATTTGAATACAGAAGTTTCATTGAGTTGATCATCCCAAACTGATATGTGGAGATTCAATTCCAGTAATTAGCATGGGAAGGTGTGCTTTTAAGCTGCCTTGCTTTCTGCCCAACTTTTCAATCTTTGCATTTTGAGCTGTTAGTTTCCATCTTCCTGGAAGGTTTTTAATGTTATTTGTAGCATCTTTGGATGACTTTTTGGCAATACACTGGTGGAATTCTTGCAGAATCTGGACCTAGTGTTGTTGCCCAGTATTGTTTTTTACCATCTCGCTCTACACATTGATTTCATTTATTTGAATTAGATCATTAACTCTTTGTCACATTGAGTAGAATTATATCTAATGAGTATGCCAGTGACACTGGCATTCCCTAAAAGTCTGGTCTTGGTCCACCTTCTTTCTTTACATCAAAGTCTTCCTAGTGAGTTACTTCAACTTATCAACATCAATGCTGATGATACTATCTTTTGTTCTGGCACTGGCCACAAGGCAACTCAGCAGGAACAAATTAAAGTTGTAAAAGATTGGACAGTCTAACTTTTAGGCTATCAGAAAGTAGGGGAAAAGTAGCTTGGTTCTTTTAACATGGCAAAAATGCTGCTGATGTCACTCTGTAGAAGGCATGATCCTTATCTCCTTCCAATATTCATGGAAAATTATTCTCGTATCATTCCTTTCCCATTGATTGATGTCTGTTTCTAAAAAGGTTTGTTTTTTGTATCATGTTAAAGAGTACCTTACACCTTAGACCATTTTGTATTCTTTAAATCTACCATCAATCCTTACATAAAGTACTGTTTTCACACCTGGAAAGCTGCTCTCTTATATTATCTTAATGCTCTTGATCAAGTTCAGAGATGGCCTTCTTACTTAATCAGCCCAAATCTTGCTGTTATTCTTCATTGTCATATCAGTAACATATCAGTCATCTTAGTATTATTTTATAGATATTTCAAAGGCTAAAAACTTGTACCAATAGAAAAAATAAAGAATAAAATTGTGTTTACTTTTATTAAGAACATATCTGATTATAGATTACATTTCTTTTACATTTGGTTAGTATTTAACATACTATTTAATACTCAACATTTGGTATATATCTTTTCCACATGTAGAATGTCAATGAGTCAATGGCAATTGCAAGCACCCTTTCAGCTGATGCATCAAAATTTGTTAATGATGTAAGTGGGTCACCTCCTTAAAACTTTTATGTTTAATCATGCTGTTTTTTAGATTTTATGAAATCAATTGATTCCCTTTTGTTTTGCATTATTATTTTGTTGCTGTCATTCGTGACTTTTGTCACTTACTTCAGACTCCTTTGATTTGCTTTTTTTAAGTTGCTACCAACAGATGGTTTTTGTCAGGTCGGGAAAACCTGAAACTTCTATCTTACACCCTCAGGTTTATGCTGTGCCCATCTGTGGGACTTGAAGAATTTTTAGATCATTATTTCTTGGATAACTTTTTTTCTAGTGCCAGTAAATAGCTTTTTGTAGGGTTTTAAAGCATTTTTTTCTTGAAAGCTTCTGCCCATTTGGCAAATACTAGAGTTAAATAAGGTAATTATAATAAACTGTTACTTTACATAATTCTTATATTTTTAGTCAAATAAGAAAATATAAGGTTAATAATCAAAGAATGACAAAGGTTGTTAGGGATAAAGTTGTAAAATGTTACATTTCTAGACAAAGCTCAACTACCTATTTGGGTGTTATACCTGCATGTTATACTCATAAATTTAGGGGAGATGTATACATATACTGCCCCCTCCTATGTCCTCCCTCCCATCCATTATTTCCTTTGTGTCACTTGAGTTTCTGCTAGCCTTTATAGCCATTTACTTTTATTTTTCTATATTGCCTTATAAATTTTCCTATATAATAAAGTGCTATTATCATATTATCTCTTTTATTACGCTCTGCATTTATGTATTGAGCACTCTAATATGGTTAACCGAATCAAAAGTACCATATATATATATATAACAAATATGCCCTATTAAACCACAATACAAAAGAAAAGGAAGTTATTTAATAGAGTATGGAAACCATGATTTGGAAGTCAGGAGTCAGATGGTATAACTGGAAATGCTTTTGAAAAACAGGGAAGATGTTGAAGCCTCTGAATATGGCAGTTGTCACAAAAAAGCAGGTAAAAGAATGTTATGTGTTATGTGCTCTGTTATATGGCTGTGAATGCTGGAGATTGTTACCATCAATGCAAGAGAAATTGGAATCTGTTTAAATGTGGTTTACAGAAAAATCATGAAAATATCTTGTGCAGACCATCTGTTAAACAAGGCAGTTTTAAAGAAAGCCAAAACAGTAAGGTGCTTCATCAAAAGAATCTCTGTAAGGCTGGTAAGTCCATGGAACATATATGAGAAAGGAAGTGTTAGAAAATCTTACTCTTGAAGTGTACATTCAAGGTTAAGAAGACAGAGGTTAACATACTTGGGAAGTCTTATGTCCTTTACTAAAATATGTGTATAAACAAGACTTAAGGAAGAGGCAAAAATGGAAGGTTCATTACATACAGTGACAGACAGGAAACTGTGTAAAGCCATGATCACAAATGTCTGGAATGGATATTGTGCCCAGAGGAGAATTTATATATATACACTCAATCTGCCAACAGTACCATTTCACCCTTTGTGGGCTCATCAGTGCAGCACAGGGCCTCTCAGACATAACTCTCTGGCCATGTTGCCAGAGCAAACACAGCCTAAAGAGTTACTGTGGGATCCTGTCAGAGTGCTCAAACCACGCAAGTGCAGTGAGCTCTGCATTATGCAAACAACAGGTCCCCAAATCTCAGAGAGAGTGCTCAACCAAACTTTTGTAAGGGAGCATAATATGTATATATATATAATCATCATATTTGGTTTAACGTCCGTTTTACATGCTAGCATGTGTTGGACGATTTCTTGAAATTGACTTATAAGTTATCCTATCCTTCACCAAGTCTCTGCTGACACCTTTTTGTTTAAGATCCATCCTTATCACTTCCTCTCATGTTTTCTTTGGTCTTCCTCTGCCAGTTGTTCCTGTCACCTTGATTGTTCTGCATCTACTTGCCCAAGCATTCTTGTCCATTCTCTCCACATGACCAAATCAATGAAGCCTCCTATTCTGCATACAGCTGCAATACTGTCCAGATTCAATCTCCTCCTGAGTTCATTAGAACTGAGCCTGTCCTTTAGACTTACGTTGCACATCCATCTTATCATTCTCATGTCATTCCACTCCATGCGGCTGACATCTTCAGCTTTTACTGGCCAAGTTTCACTGCCATACATCATTGTGCTACGTACACATGCCTGGTAGACTCTACCTTTGGTAGGTAATGGCAGAGCTCTGCTGGTTAACAATGGCATTAGCTCCTAGCCTTAACCCCGAAGATCATGCTTGGTCTCATTCAAGCATGAAATACCAGTTTGAGGACTGGCGGGATATAGTCTTTCTCTCACGGCCAGGTGAAGCGCTCTTCAGCCTTGGATGGCAATTACCTAGAGATGGTGTCTCAATAAAAACACTGGTCCCCATTACCTTAATGGGTTGGTGTCAGGAAGGACATCCGGCCTATAAAACCGCCTCATCATACAATGAAATGACATCCAAAGATTTATATATATATATTAATATTTATTTATTTTTTTTAAGTGGGAGGATGAGGCTACCCTTTCTACATTAACAATCTCCAGGTCACACATAGGTATATTAGATGAAATATCAGGGAGGAATCATACAGGGCTAAGGACTAGTTTGTCTCCTAGGTGGGAAGCACTCTTCAGCTTTGATTGTGTCATTAAAGACACTAGTGGTTGTGTAGCCTAAACCCCTCTATCCTCTTTCAAGCAATATGTATCTAATGTCAAAGCAGGCAAAATAAAGAGATATAGCCAGATAATATGTTTTAGTAGAACAGCATATTTGGTAACACTGAAAGAAGATTTTACCAGCAATTATACAATGACCAAGCCTGGGGGAAAGTGATGTACCAGATCCATAAAGAACATTCTTGTCTGTTATCTGGAACAAAGTTGAAAAGCACAAGTAAGTTGCAGAATGGCTCAAAGGATTTTATGACAGGCATATTCTCTGACAAAATATACAGATGCCTGGAGGGACAGGAATTGTTACCTTAAGAGTAGAAAAGATGCCGGATAAACTCTAAAGGAACAGAAGATCTACTATATATAGATAAAATGATTCTGTCAGAAGTGAAATTTCAAAGAAAAAGTTTGTCAATGACATGGGTAGATTATCGGAATGTGTATAACATGATCCCCCACACTTGGTCAATGGAATGTCTTGCAGGTCTGAAAGTAAACTAAAATGTTCTTAATCTACTAAGCAAGACAATGAAATCTGGTAGAGTTGAAATGATGTGCAGTGATGGACTATTAAGAGAAGTAAGAATAAAGAGCAGGATCTTTCAAGGGTATACCCTATTGCCTTTTTTGTTTGATATATCAGTGTTCCTATGTACAGATATCATGAGAAAAGTAGCATCTGTGTATAAGTTTGGATCAAGTAAGATTAAAATCAACCATTTACTGTAAACTATAAGAGTTATTGAAAACTGTTTGGAAAACCCCAAGAAGATCTAGAATTTATAATACAGAAAGTCAGGATTTGCAACTCAGACAGAGAAATGGAATTTGGCCTTGAAAAGTGTGCACCACTAGTCATTAAAAGGGGAACAATTGTCAAGCTGGAAGGCATTACTTTGTCAGATAACAAAATGATAAGGAATTTACAAGAAGATAAAAGCTACAAGTATGTAGGTGACCAAAAGTTAGGTGATATAATGACATCAGAGATAAAAAAGTGTCTGTAAATAGTGTCAAAATCACCTCTTTAAAGAAATTAATGCATAGGCTGTTTCAGTGGTTAGATACTCTGGTCATTTCTAGAATGTAAGAAACAAGAAGTTGAAGAATTAGATAGACATACTAGGAAGCTAATGGGAATCCTGAAAATACTCCAGTTCATGAAATAAAGGTGCTAGGGAACTTTTTAGCAAAAACGATTTGATAGAAACATCTATAATTGGGCTTGAGAGATATGTACAGGGGAGCAAGGAATGACTGTCAAGTGCAGCTAAAATATCAGACAAGAAAATAGAGGAAAGAATAAAAGAATGTAAGAATTGAAGAGCAAGAGTGCAAGGAAAGCTGGAAGAAGAACTTATGTCCAAGCAGTGCAAGAGCAAGCCACCTCAAAATTGAAATAGACAAAAGACAGAAGGACCATAAATGTAGAATATATGATAAGGTTGATGAAACTATTAATCAGTGAATGTAGCAAATTGGAACAAAAAGAATGCAAAAATAGACACAGTGGAGTTGGTTGAAGAATCCACTTGGATAAATGCTAAAAGTTTGAGGTACATGTAAGCAATAAGTGGTACAATCATGAACCAGAAAGTGTGGATGAAAATTATACTTGCAATGTACTATAGGACTTTTCTGTATATGCTGATCATGTAACTGAAACCAGAAGGCCAGATTTAATATTAATGAAGAGAGGGGAAACAGTTGCATTATCATGACTTTGCCCAGAAGAAGAAAGCAAAAGTTGAGAAATACCAGGATTTCAAAAGAGAATGCAAGGATCTATGAAATGTGAAATTGAAGTAGTTTCCATATTCATCAAGGTATTGGGACAATCACCCAAAAAACCATCAAAAGAAGAGTAAAAAAGACTAGGAATTACAGAAGACTGATCCTAAGAAAAGGCCTTGAAAGTTGAGCAGACTTTGGTGCCAATATCAAGGAGACATTACCACTAAATGAAGTGACATTTCATCTGTGTGTGATAGTTCTATAAGAATAATAGTAGTAACAGTAATAGTAACGGTAATAGTAGCAGTAGTATCAATAGTATTAGTAATAGTAATAATAGTAATAGTGATATTTATAGAAATAATTAAAGTAAGAGAAATAGTAAAAGTAAGATTATGAATAATAGTAATAATGATAGTAACAGTAATAGTAATATTTATAGTAATAATAATAGTGACAGTGATAGTAATAGAAAAAGTAAGAGTAGCAGAAATAGTAATAGTAATAGTAACAGAAATAGTAATAGTAATATTTATAGTAATAGTAATAATAATATTTATAGTAATAGTAACAGTAATAGTAATAGCAATAGTGATAGTAATAGTAATAGTAACAGTAATAGTAACAGTAATANTAGTAACAGTGATAGTAATAGTAACAGTAATAGTAAAAGTAGGAGTAACAGTAATAGTAACAGTAATAGTAGCAGTAGTATCAATAGTATTAGTAATAGTAATAATAATAATAGTGATATTTATAGAAATAATTAAAGTAAGAGAAATAGTAAAAGTAAGATTATGAATAATAGTAATAATGATAGTAACAGTAATAGTAATATTTATAGTAATAATAATAGTGACAGTGATAGTAATAGAAAAAGTAAGAGTAGCGGAAATAGTAATTGTGATAGTAACAGAAATAGTAATAGTAATATTTTTAGTAATAGTAACAGTAATAGTAACAGTAATAGCAATAGTATTAGTAATAGTAGTAATAATAATAGTAGTAGTAGTAGTAGTAGTAGTAGTAGTAGTAGTAGTAGTAACAGTAATTTTTATAGTAATAGTAATATTTATAGAAATAATAAAAGTAAGAGAAAAAGTAAAAGTAAGGTTATCAATAAAGTAATAATAATAGTAATATTTATAGTAATAGTAATAGTAATGGCAATGGTAATATCTTCCCCTTTCTCTTTCAGCTTTATTGTACATATATATATATATACATATATGTAATATCTATAGTAATAATAATAGTGACAGTGGTAGTAATAGAAAAAGAAAGAGTAACAGAAATAGTAACAGTAATAGCAATAGTATTAGTAATAGTAATAGTAATAGTAACAGTAATAGCAATAGTATTAGTAATAGTAGTAGTAATAGTAATAGTATTAGTAATAGTAGTAGTAATAGTAATAGTAATACTAATAGTAATAGTAATAGCAATAGTATTAGTAATAGTAGTAGTAATAGTAATACTAATAGTAATAGTAATACTAATAGTAATAGTAATAGTAATAGCAATAGTATTAGTAATAGTAATACTAATACTAATAGTAATACTAATACTAATACTAATAGTAATAGTAGTAGTAATGGTAATAGTAATAGTAATAATAATAATAGTAATAGTAATAATAATAGTAAAAGTAATAGTAATAATAATAATAATAGTAATAGTAATAATAGTAATAGTAATAGTAATGATAATAGTAATAGTAATAGTATTAATAATAGTAGTAGTAATAGTAATAGTAATAGTATTAATAATAGTAATAGTAATAGTAATAATAATAGTAATAGTAATAATAATAGTAATAGTAATAATAATAATAATAATAATAATAGTCGGAAAGTTACAAGTATCTGGGAATACTAGAGTATGATAAGATCAAGGAAAGAGAAATGAAGGATAAATTTGGAAATGAATATCTACGACGAACCAGGCTAGTTCTTGGATCACGTCTAAATGGCAGGAATAAACTCAAAGCTATCAATACATGGGCAGTGTCTCTGATGAGATATGGGGCTGGTATACTGAGGTGGAATAATGAAGAACTGGAACAACTTGACAGGAAAACTAGGAAACTGATGACCATGCATAAAGTACTCAACCCCAATAGTGATGTGGCGAGATTGTATGTGCCTAGAAAAAGAGGCGG
>RDPX01000186.1:446687-456715 GCA_003991215.1 Morbakka virulenta
AGGACAGGGAGAAGGTACCAATGCGTCCATCCATCCGAAGATGCAGCTGATGATTGGCAAAGGTGCTAACCTTCTATGTCCCCCATGCATTCCTCTGTTGTTCCAAGGACCATAAAACCTAAACCTTTGTTCCAAGGTCTTCCTTGATTACACCTCTCTTAGAAAAGATAAAATACCTTACTGAAAACCCCTGAAAAAATAATGGGACATTGGTTTGAGTATTTCCAGGGTTTCTTTTACAATTCCTTTGTTGAGGATGATTCCGCTGTGGATATTGTTCGTCAGCGACATTGGCACCTTGAGCTAGATACAGAGCCATATCTCACAGAAATTATTTGAAGCACTAAACAGATTCACACAGGTAAAACACCAGACCTTAATGGCATTCCAGTTAAATTTCTGGCTCGTTATGGTGTAAACAATCACAGTCCAGTATACTCTCTGCTTATTTTTGTCTGGAATAATAACACTGGCCTGCGTTTAAAAACTTTTCTTCAAAGGTCGAAGGTGTTTCAGCTGCTTTGTGTATTTTTTTGTGCGCTGAATCCAAAAATATCATTCATTTTCTTTGGTCAGTTCAAGTTATTGAGATATGATTAGCATAAGGTTTGACATAACATGTTAGAAATTGTTTATGTATTCGTAGCGTACGGTATTTTTGATATGCAATCTGAGTAAGAGAGGAAGGGTATACCGAAATCAAACTATTGTTTAATTGGAAACCTTTAATGTTAAAAAGCCGAAAGGAGTACAGAGACCGTCAGAATTTCAGAACAACTGAAGAGATAAGAGTCGTAGCATTGCGGTGTTGCAACGCTAAAGACCACTTTTTACAACATCTGGATAATTTTTCAAGTTACTGGTTAATTTAGTAAAACAATTGAATCAAAGTTGGGACGTCGTGATCCAATGATGCAGGTTTCCTAAAATCAAAGCTGACTTAAAAAAAGAAAGATTGAAAGATTTATTTACAATAATATCTAGCCAGTAGGTACTGGTATATAGTTCTGAAAATACCGTTAACTATGTCCACCGTCATGCTCTTAGTAATAAAGATAGCTAGCACACTGTTAATTCGTTTGCATTAAAAATATTACCAGTACACATAAATATTGAATACGGTTTCTTGACCAAGTAATAGTATACTGGATATTGATCATTCACCAAATCTTTATTGATCCATATATAAGCTTGTATTTTGACATAGGAGCCATATTTGCCGACGATTCTGTTTTTTTTTGAAAAGTTAGTGAGTAGTATTTATCGTTTCAGTTTCTTTTGTGAACGTCAGAAGAAATTGGTAGACCAGCTGTTAAATTAAAGAACCCTAGTGTCACTAGCTTTGTTACTCAATACTCTAAAATACTTTTATATCAAACACAAAAAACTAAAATAAACTAGGGCTGGGACAAGAAGTTAAAACACAGTACCCCCAAAATGGATTAATACAAAGAAAGAGAGAGAGAGAGAGAGAGAGAGAGAGAGAGACACACACACACACACACACACACACACACACACACACACACACACATACGTACACACAAAACTGATCAAAAGACAGATGGACATAGATTGATTGGTTGATTGAGATGAGTAGATGGATGGATAGATAAGTAGATTGTTAGGCAATTTGAGACGAAGTTGGTATACCTTTTTGAAACAATAATCGAATGTTTGCAATTGTAACTATGTCAAGATTTAGAGACGATATTTAGAAGATGCTACACCAGAGAAATGCAGCTAGCAGCTACTTTTAAATGCAGAACTATTAAGAAGTGATATTTATATTTTCTTTGTTGTCATAGCGATAAAACACTAATAAAGAAAATGGTTCCAATACACAATCGTGAAGAGAATTGGATATGAATAAGTTAGCTTGTCTTTAATGTAGATACATGCTGTGATGATACTTGACTCATTATTAGTCTTTTTTCTGACTTTGTAACTAAAAATACTTATTGAGTTGTAAAGCCACAAGAGCAAAACAGCAAGATGTCTCTTGCTGTTTTGCTAAATAATTGATAGTTAATATATTGATGAGAATACAATCAATATTATACTGTGACAGAAACAGCATTCTTATTAGGAGGCTATCTAGTCAACAGATCAACAATAATCATAGAGGCCTATTCAATTTAATGTCAGATTCACACTTCATCTAATCACAAGAAGAATAAATATTGAAAAACTTGCATTGTTTTTTAATCACAAATTAATTTAAATAATTGGCAACAGGTATACTCATTCTTTAAAAAAAGGTTTTACTAATAATCCACACAAGCTGTAACATAAAATTAGCAGTACTCATCAGCAGACAGGAAACTTTTATATTTCTGTAATGGAAGGTACACAGTCACTGACAAAGTGCATTAACACTAATTTTATGTCAGTAAGTAATAAACCTTTTTGTTGTTGTTTTTTTCACAAGATTAGCTAATGAAGTCGATTGTTTGTTTTGTGTGTGACTTCAAGAGGCAACATGCGAATGACGAGTGAAGTTAAACAAGTCAATGCTATTTATAATAAACCCATGACATTTTGGCCGGCAGTGCACTCCCACATAAAAAGTGATACTCATTCTAGTTCCTAAATTCACTAAGAAAAAGGTGTAATTTATGTTTAATCCTAGGACTTAGAATTTTTAAAAACGATGTTAAGTCGCAGATTTGAGGAAAAGGGTCCTTTTTAGAAATATGTTTGAAGAAATTCATTTAGCTAGCAGAATAAAACTTGTAGAAGACAATTGCACTTGAAAAGAGTTACCATTAAAAGTTAATACATGTTAGTGACATGTCAGTGAAAAGAGCTGAATTTTAAAGTATAATGCATGGAAGCTGGTATTTTTACCACATACTCTTAATTAGATAGTAGTGCACCCTCCGGAAATGGATCTCTATAATCGAATGTCTTTTCACTACTACACCTAGATGACAACATTTTGCTGTTAGAAGTTTGAATTGCTTGTCTTGTGCATAATTAGTAGAATCCTATCTTTGTGTACTTCTCCATGATGTAGTCCTTCAATAAAAAGGAAGAAACAAATCAAGTTTTCAAACTTTTTATTTTTGTAAAAGATAACCAAGTAACAACAAAATTTGAGGCTGCTTATATTTCATACAGATAATTGTTTTTGTAAGAAGAAACTACTTGTTTTCCTCTGTATTTAAAGTTTGTAATATGTCTTGACAAAAGACACATGTTCTACTTACTTGTGTTATTTTACTTGTTTTCCACCCCACGAAACCTCACTTCAAAAAATATGCAAACCCCCAGTTTTCTCAATCTTTCCTGGACCTTATTTTTATGTTAAACGAGTATTTTTGTAGCCCTTTCGGGCAACTGAAAATGTTAACCACTGAAAGAACCCTTATGTGTGTGCGCTTGCAAAACCAATAACATCTACCATAGAATCTATTAAAGTGAAATAAAATGCTTTAAGTCGCTAAACAATATCTGACATTTACTGATAGATCAAATACATTTCGGCTCCTCAAAAGTATATAGAGGTAATTTCAAATGCTAGGTCCTTCGTAGATGCATCTATTGTCTTTGTGCTAAATCTGACGCCTTAATATTCAGTGGGTATACATGCATATACACAAATTCGAAGAGGGGGAGGGATAGCCTTTGATAGCCTGAGCCCTATCCTATGTTACGTCTATTACCTATGTGACAAAGTTCATGCCAATCCACCTACTGGAGGCTAAATGAAGGGCTGATACACACATACATATTATTATATAGATTTCTAACTAAAAATTATCCGGCATACAAAACTGACCAGCATGGAAAGAAAATAATTTTGTTTTTATCATCATAAATTGAAACTTTTTCATTGACTGCTAAATCTAAGGCATTTTAGTAGGTTTGACACGCTATAACAAATAGCCAAAGATCAAACGAGTTTTACCGCCTTTTTAACTTTTACGTCTCTCAAAGAACTTTCCCATTTTCAGTAAGTTTTACACCAGATGGATATTAACATCTATTTCTTTTTTCTCTCTCTTAATTTTCAATTCAATTTGTAACATTACCAAGAGCCCACACTATAATCATCACCACCAATACTTCATCATACATTTTAACCGCTTTTCCTACTTCCCTTTTGAAAATTGGTATTTCTATAATGCTCCATTCTTTTTTTTAAGGAAAGGTATGTCGGGAAAAATGCAATAACTACAATTTGATGTTGATCCAAGACGCATTAAAACACCACAATAATTTTACACTCTAACTTTGTTGCAACAAAAGACTTTGCCATTTTGCCACTCAATTAAACAAACACTTTTTAGACAGTTTCCATCGTATCAGCTTGGCAACATTATCATGTCGACGTTTGCATTCTCGCTGCTACAGTTTTTCACACTTACTAGTCAAGCGATATATATTTTTTCTCTTTTCACTACACAATCTACAAAGCAGATTTATTTCACTCTTGTCAATATGATGTTTATAATCCATTCTTCCTGCTAAGTACATAGTTAAGGTTTATCTTGAACCCTTCTTGATCATCCCTTTCCATGTCTTCTTCTTGTCCATCTCATCAATTAGTTCCTTTACAATCTGATCATGCGTTCTCTTTTCAGTCGACTTCCTCTTGAGCTTTTTAATATTTCTCCTTCTAAATTCATTTCCATTATCCTGTTCCTCCTCCTCCTCCTCAGGTGCCATGCTCTCCCAGAACGTTGGCAATCATGGTTCTCCACAGACTTCTATCCTTCGCGGTTCTTAGCAATTGCAGCTCNAAGTCGCTAAACAATATCTGACATTTACTGATAGATCAAATACATTTCGGCTCCTCAAAAGTATATAGAGGTAATTTCAAATGCTAGGTCCTTTGTAGATACATCTATTGTCTTTGTGCTAAATCTGACGCCTTAATATTCAGTGGGTATACATGCATATACACAAATTCGAAGAGGGGGAGGGATAGCCTTTGATAGCCTGAGCCCTATCCTATGTTACGTCTATTACCTATGTGACAAAGTTCATGCCAATCCACCTACTGGAGGCTAAATGAAGGGCTGATACACACATACATATTATTATATAGATTTCTAACTAAAAATTATCCGGCATACAAAACTGACCAGCATGGAAAGAAAATAATTTTGTTTTTATCATCATAAATTGAAACTTTTTCATTGACTGCTAAATCTAAGGCATTTTAGTAGGTTTGACACGCTATAACAAATAGCCAAAGATCAAACGAGTTTTACCGCCTTTTTAACTTTTACGTCTCTCAAAGAACTTTCCCATTTTCAGTAAGTTTTACACCAGATGGATATTAACATCTATTTCTTTTTTCTCTCTCTTAATTTTCAATTCAATTTGTAACATTACCAAGAGCCCACACTATAATCATCACCACCAATACTTCATCATACATTTTAACCGCTTTTCCTACTTCCCTTTTGAAAATTGGTATTTCTATAATGCTCCATTCTTTTTTTTAAGGAAAGGTATGTCGGGAAAAATGCAATAACTACAATTTGATGTTGATCCAAGACGCATTAAAACACCACAATAATTTTACACTCTAACTTTGTTGCAACAAAAGACTTTGCCATTTTGCCACTCAATTAAACAAACACTTTTTAGACAGTTTCCATCGTATCAGCTTGGCAACATTATCATGTCGACGTTTGCATTCTCGCTGCTACAGTTTTTCACACTTACTAGTCAAGCGATATATATTTTTTCTCTTTTCACTACACAATCTACAAAGCAGATTTATTTCACTCTTGTCAATATGATGTTTATAATCCATTCTTCCTGCTAAGTACATAGTTAAGGTTTATCTTGAACCCTTCTTGATCATCCCTTTCCATGTCTTCTTCTTGTCCATCTCATCAATTAGTTCCTTTACAATCTGATCATGCGTTCTCTTTTCAGTCGACTTCCTCTTGAGCTTTTTAATATTTCTCCTTCTAAATTCATTTCCATTATCCTGTTCCTCCTCCTCCTCCTCAGGTGCCATGCTCTCCCAGAACGTTGGCAATCATGGTTCTCCACAGACTTCTATCCTTCGCGGTTCTTAGCAATTGCAGCTCCCTCTTTTCTGACCATGCCACTATGCCTCCTAAGTAGTTCGTTCTTGGCCTTCCCCTGCCTCGTTTCCCTTCAATCTTCCCCGTTAGTGTCACTTCTTCGAGTTCCTCTTTTTTCATTATATGACCTAAGAAAGAAAGCCGCCTTTCTCGAATAATGGATAGCAGCTTTCTCTTGCACTCTGCCCTCTTCAAAACATCCATATTGGAAACATGCTCAGTGCAAGATATTTTAAAATGCGCCTTAAGAACCACATTTCTGTTGCTTCAATCTTCTTTTCTAGTGTTGGTGTAATAGTCCAGCTTTCACACCCATATGTTAGTACCAAAATCAAATAGCAATATAATATCCTGACTCTGGTAAACACGGATATTGTACGGTTTGTCAGAATTTTGGCCATTCGCTGGAAAATCTGCTTTGCTGTTGCAATACGTTTCCTTATCTCCAGAATGCATCTTCCGTCTGATGTAATCATACTACCAAGATAATTGAATTTTTCCATCTGCTGCATGTCTTCTCCATCAATCTTTAATTTACAGCTAAGGTTTGCACGCCTTTTACCCACAGCCATGCAAAAGGTCTTCCGGCGGTTTATAATGAGACCCTTGGCTCCACTTTCTTCTATGACTGTGTTAAGTAGTTGTTGCAGCTTCTCTGTAGTATCAGCTATAAGTGTTGTGTCATCTGTGTATCTTATATTATTCATATTATAACCTCCTATCACAAAGCCGTCTTTGTCTTCGATACTCCTCATAATGTACTCACTGTAAAGATTAAATATATCGGTGGGAAAATACATCCTTGCCTAACTCCTCTTCGAATATCACAGTATTTCCAAACTTCGTTTTGTACTCTCACACCTGCAGTCTGCTCCCAGTACATATTCCTTATGATTCTTACACCTTAACCGTTTATGTCTGAATCTTGCAGCATCTCTAATAGGTATTCGTGTTTCACTTTATCAAATGCTCTTGAGTAGTTAATAAAACACAGGTATAAATCTCTCTGCATTTCTATCGCTCGTTCCGATAACATTCTCATTATGAATATAGCGTTTCTTGTACCTGAATCGAGGACGAAGCCAAATTGTTGCTTCCCTATCCCCGGCTTTATTGGTGTCCTAGCTCTTGCCATTATGACTCGCATAAGGATCTTAGTTACATGGCTCATTAGAATGATGGTTCTGTGTAGCTCGCACTCCGTAGCACCAAGTTTCTTTGGCAGAACTATGAATACAGATTTGGTTAAGTCTGATGGAATTTCTCCACTGTCATATATATCGTTGAGTAGTTTCGTCACTTTACATATCCCAAACCCTTCAAGACCCGTTATCATTTCTACTGAGATTTTGCATGGCCATGTTGCCTTGTTTACTTGCATCTTCTTGATCGCCGCGATCATTTTACATGGTAGAATTCTAGGTCAAGTGATGGGTTTCTCAATGGATGGTTCGTCTCCCCTTGCATCTCTAAACAGCTCGTCAACGTATTTTACCCAGCGTGTCAACAGTTTTTCTTTTTCTATGATTATAGAACCATACTTTGCTTTAATGCATCCTCTTGAGTAGTATGATCTTTTACCTACCAATTCCTTAATCTTTTTGTGCATGAAGGTTTTTTGGCCTTCAAAATCTCGACATTGTTCATTTATCCATGTCTCTTTCGCTTTTCGACATTTATTTTTTATCTCACGATCTAAGTTTTTGTATCGAATCGAGTTTCTTCTGAGATTTTCTGCCTTCCTCTCATCTTCTGCAGAATTTCTGACTTCATCCAAGCTTGCTTTTGTTCATTTCTTTTGAGCTGAACAAATTCTTTGCCTTCTTCTAATAGTGCTTCTTTTAGCACTTCCCATTTACTGCCTTCTTCTCTCTCTAGTATTTTGAACTGGTTCTTTACCGCGACTGCATATCTGGATCTAAGCTTCTGGTTTTCACGTAGAAGATTCCACTGCAGTTTAGCTTCTGGAGTTGTGCGTTTTAGTCGACGAGGTTTCAGTCTGACTTTACATACACCATGATTGTGGTTACTTCCACAAATCCTGTTCCAACAAGTTTTTTTCTTCCCCTATAATACAAATTTTAACACTGATCAAACCTTCCCCATGTTTTTTCCTAAAAATAATCAATCCATACAAATAACTCTTTTTATATAGTGTTCTTTAAATGTTTCTCATTAAGCGCAATATCCAGAAAGGCTTTACATCTGCTATTTTATTAATTAACTTGATCGCTCTCTACCAATTACTAAATCATATAAAGTATATAGCAACATGCCCAAATCTTTATTTTAAACTTGATTTTTAACAATTCTAACTGTAATGTTACATATCTAAGTAATTTTCTTACAAATGAGAAAATCCCTGCAAATCAAATCTTAGTTCATTTTCGCAATTGTTAATATGTCCTTCACCGGATATTTTGATTCTTGTAGTAGCTAGGCTTAAGACATACCAGACCAAGGCAGTTATACTTGGTCTAACAACGCAGTGTTGAGATCTTACTTCAGAGATCTGAACAAACAGCAGAGAAACAAACAGATGGGTTTTATACATGATGATATTTGGCACCAGATTTTCAGCCTGAGAGTAATCATGGAGAAAGTTAGGGAGTTTAACATCCCCCTTCACTTTGCATCCATATCATGAAAATATCCATTCATTGACTATTTGGCCTATCATGTTTTTCTCTTCTCCTAACGATATTGAAAACTAAAGGAAATTCAAAGATACCTAACAGGTGAAGTGGAGATAAAAAAAAGATCTAAGGTGAAATCAGGATTTTAATTCTTATCCGCTCCCGTCAAACCCTAAACGACCATTTATCTTCACCAGGAGTTAAGAGAAGGAAAAGTATAACGTAATTAAAACTACAAAAAGGTGACGCCAATTAAAAGAGTATTCGTGAACTGAAAGATCGTACTTATCTGAAAAGGAAGCGATTGAAAAACAGAGCCAAACTTTCGATGTACGGAAGAAGAAGGCAGCAGAATTGCAACACGTTTTTGCAAATTGGTTCCATAACATAATTGGACAACCACTTCCAACAAGAAGTTTCGACGATTTAAAAATTTAAACTTGAGTATAAGGATTTTCTTCCATTCAAGGAATAAGTGAAAATAGGTTATTAGAAAAATTATTGTGCCTTCAGATATATTAATTACTTAGTCAGTTGCAATAAAAAAAGAGCAAGAAAGAAAAACAGGCATTAGAGGGAAGGTGTTGTAGGCGAATGTTCGATATATTGTAATCAGCATGTATCAGTGACTAAAAATTACCCGTGTGAAGCCTAGTGGTTTCACACGAGTAAGTTTAGGGAACTTTCTGTAGATATTTGTGAAGGGCATACGCTATTAAAACTGGTTGCCAATTGATATTTTATTTCCAACACTATACCTTTAAAAAGATGAAATATAATAAAAGAAAATTACGTATTACGATGCAACAACATCAGACTAAAGTTAGCCAAGAAATTTGTTTTAATTGGAAGTATCTTTACCACGACCATATTTTTTTCTATTTCCTTCAGGACACGTTGGAAATTCCCCCTGTGTTGACAAAATTGTCACGTGTGATTAGGTAAAACAAATGACGTGCGCTATTTAAAAAGTTCCTGAAAATGAATTTTCCTAGTGTCCAGTTGTTAACTACAAATATTCCCAAAACACGCTAAAACAATGTCCATTCAGTAAGAAGTAAACTTCAATAGGATATAGATAGGAAAAAACATCAATAGACAGCATCAGGATAAATACCTATGTACAGAATGTCAAATAAAATTCAACATTAAAGAATGAACGTACCTAACTTGACAGCGGCTACTGATATTCAAATATTTGACTCGAAAACCTAATATTTCTGCCCTACATTTAATAAATCTAACGACAAAAGATAAGTGGACATTACTCGACCCTCAATGATCGTAAGACAAAATTAGATATCTTCTGATTAGCTGGTCATGATATGATAATATAATA
>RDPX01000186.1:458201-477466 GCA_003991215.1 Morbakka virulenta
GTACATCAATATCGCACACACTTGGGTGTGATGCATGCACCCAGTTTACCCTTATCGGGCTGGTAGTCGGATGGGTTTGCTGGGGTTTCTACCCCTGAGTCCCCCATGGGCTCGTAAAGAAAAAAATAATAATAATATTCTATTGTCTAAGGTTAAAGATCACATCCATTTGACCTATGCACCCTACTTATTGCCACTTCCGTACGTTCATGGCTCAGAATTGTGCCTTGCGTTATTGGTACTTATTGTTATCATTGTTACATGTCTCGGAGAAATGTAACAATAATAACAATAATAAAATCAAAATGTCGACTTTTATTTTTTCTAGTATGAGAGAATATCATTTTAAAGGAAAAGGTTTTAAAGGGTGAAGCTATCCAATCTAAAAAGGCTATTTTTTGTTGGGTGTGTCTCAGGTGTGTAGTGTCAGGTTAACCGCGAAAAAGTGGTTGGACTTAATTTGTTAAATTGAATCATGCTCGACACCTGTCGTGAACAAATACGTATATATCAAAATAACGAATAGATACAGTATCTATTCTTTTTTTAAATGTATTTTCTTGAATAATTGCAGCATTGCCTTTTTCTTGTATAACAAGAAAGATCGTTCTTTCCAAAATGAAGAGGACTAATTCTAGTACAACCAAAAGCAAAAGGTTTCTCTACTTCCATCTCAGTGATATAATATAATCAACGTCCTTAAATTTGAATGTGAATAGTATTATTAATGGAATTAATTAAAGACGTATCTTCTTAGAAAGCTGAAAACAAACATATTTTTCTCAGGTAAATTTATATTTTTCCTGCTGATAAAACAACCTTGTTGCAGTAATAAGTTAAACTATTTGTTTTAATTATCGATCTAAGATTGTAGATAAATAATATTCACAAAAATAATCACTTTTACATAACCCTTAAATTTCACTTTTTAAACCTTTTTCACTCCAAAACATCTTTGTTTAAATGAATTCTTTCTTGAAGAAGTTGACGACTTGTCCGTTCAAGTATACACCTTGATCTGTTTGTGGTAACTGGGCAACGAAGACGTAAATCAGTTGGAATCACTAGATTGTGTAGGCATCTTAAGGAGAAACTTAAGTGATTGGTAAATTCAGCAATCTTGATCTTTGTTCTTTCCAGTCGTCAGCAGCGCTGAAGAATAACTTCTCCATAAGTTTCCCTAATAATCTTGAAATTTCTGAATTTTATGGACTCAGAGGAAGCCATAGATGTAAGAGCTTTATCATGTCATAAGTCGTAAGCTTTTTTCCCAGCTCGGAAAAAAACTTACGACTCGAGGCATGATAAAGCTCTTATATCTATATCTTCTTCGTTGTGAAAAAAAATAAACAAATCTTTTTCTCAGTTTTCATCGGCGCACACGCCAAAGGAGTTCTTGTTCTTTTTTCGAAGAGTATTTTTCTATAATGAACAATAATATCAACAATCTATTATTTATAATTTATTGTGTATGTTATATTTATATATATGTTATGTTTTATATAAACATATATACCTATATATGTAAGTAAACAAACAAACGAAAATAATAGTGTTCTTTTGCTACCATTTACAGTGCTCGATGGAAAACCAGAGCGAATATACAAGGGAAAAAAGAAAACTCAAAACTTGTGTGTAGAACTTAAAGTTTCGTGTCTTACACTCATCAGCTGTACTGGTTTAAAAAGTCACATGCACACACACACACACAAATATATATATATATGTATATATATATTACAGGCCATTCAGAACTACAACAATAGGTAAAAATATAATAGGTTAATAGATTTGCGTGTTGAAGACAATTAAAAATGAGATAATAATGGGTATAATGGGTGGTAGAAAAATAACAGAACAATAGGACATCATAGATTTTTAACACTGTTTAAATGGTTTAGTCCTTTGACTTATAGTTAGCGAGAAGGAATTTGTTGATCTGGCGACATTTGGCAATTCGTTCATTTCTTTTGTTTAAGAAGCTCGCTTTTGTTATGGTAGTTTCAAATTTCAAACTTTTCTTGTAAACAAAGTGAACAGGTGCGTGCATTGGTTGTGTGGGTGTTGGCGTATTTAATTATTGACCATTTCAGCTTTGGTGTAGTTTTGTGATTATCTTTCATGCCTCATACGTAGGAAGATAGTGATGTACTGTTTTTGTACTTCCTGTTTGATAGCGACTGTTTATGGCTATTCCATCTGGTTTTGAAGTCTTTCTCTGTTAAGCCTATGTAAAACTTCTTCGGAAAGTTGGGGGCGGTTACTTCACATTTATAAATGATTGATTCTTTGCAGCAGTCGCCATATAGGGGGCATTCATCTTTCTTTCTGCAACTACATGGTGAAGTTTCTTTGTTTGCGTTGGAGAAGATTTTTCAGTTGAAGATCTTGATGAGGGTTCCTATGTTTTGGGTGCAACTGTAGCTCTCTTTGACATTGTTTTTGTTGAAACGTTTTTCAGGTGGTTTGCTTTGAAATGTTTTTCGATGAGTAAGAGGAATTTCTTTGCTACGTTGGTGGATACATTTCTGCTGAATTGGGCGTTAAACCAGATGATATTGCGTGAGCAGTTTCTTTTCTTTAGTGGGGTTGGCTTGGAGTATTTCAGAGGGATGTGTTTGTAGCCGCTTTTCTTCAGTGCTTCTTCGTATTCGGATTTGGTGGCATCGAAAACGGTTTCGTTTGAGGTACTTTTTTGATAGTCGTTTGGCTATGGCGGTTGGAAGTTGTTTTATATACTGCTTGGGATGATTGGACAATGTATGTACATAAAGCAGGGAGTCGTTTGGTTTCCTGTCGGGTTGATGGGTTTTTCTTCTGAGGTTGAGAGTGACGTCGAAGAAGTTGACAGAATAGAGTCCGCAGGTGACTTCTATTTGGAGGTCAAGAGATATAAATGATTTGACGATGTCCTTTCTGAGTTTGTTGATTGTTCTTCCACTGGTATTTTGGATAATCATGAGGCCATCATCTCTGTAGAGACCGACGTCATTCTTGTCTACCAATGTAGATACATTGTTCAATATTAGTAGACCAGTTAGTTCGCAAATTTTTCTTCATCATTATTCCCTATGGTAACATGAAAGGAGCTATTAGAAGTTTTCTTGCATTGTCCAAGAAGAGCAGGAATATTCTGGAGTGTAGGATTGTTCTTATTTCGTTTTCTGTTATGGCGTTGTGGGTATTTTTCACCCATTTGATGTACAAATGGATGAAAAGGCATGAATCTTTGTTTTCGATGGCGTTAAACCATTGTAACACGTCGTCAGTATTTCTCCACTAGTTTACTTTGATAGAATCATAGATATCGGAGTTGATTCTGTCGAGGATTGTTTTGCTGACTGTGCCTAGGTTACTCTTGCACGGGTTGATTAATCTGCATGGGGTTTAAGTTTGGAAGGTTTTTTTGTGAATCTTCAGACAGTACCGTTTCGACCTTTGTGGGCTCATCAGTGCAGCACAGAGCTCCTGAGACATAACTCTCTGGCCATGTTGCCGGAACAAACACAGCTTTAAGAGTTATTGTGGGGTCCTGCTAGAGTGTTCAAACCACGCATGCGCAGTGAGCATTGCATTACGCTAACAACAGGTCCCCAAATCTCAGNTCATTCTTGTCTACCAATGTAGATACATTGTTCAATATTAGTAGACCAGTTAGTTCGCAAATTTTTCTTCATCATTATTCCCTATGGTAACATGAAAGGAGCTATTAGAAGTTTTCTTGCATTGTCCAAGAAGAGCAGGAATATTCTGGAGTGTAGGATTGTTCTTATTTCGTTTTCTGTTATGGCGTTGTGGGTATTTTTAAAGTTGAGGGCTTGGTGGAGTAGCTGTTTGGATATAGAGGGGTAAAACTCTCTGATGTACAAATGGATGAAAAGGCATGAATCTTTGTTTTCGATGGCGTTAAACCATTGTAACACGTCGTCAGTATTTCTCCACTAGTTTACTTTGATAGAATCATAGATATCGGAGTTGATTCTGTCGAGGATTGTTTTGCTGACTGTGCCTAGGTTACTCTTGCACGGGTTGATTAATCTGCATGGGGTTTAAGTTTGGAAGGTTTTTTTGTGAATCTTCAGACAGTACCGTTTCGACCTTTGTGGGCTCATCAGTGCAGCACAGAGCTCCTGAGACATAACTCTCTGGCCATGTTGCCGGAACAAACACAGCTTTAAGAGTTATTGTGGGGTCCTGCTAGAGTGTTCAAACCACGCATGCGCAGTGAGCATTGCATTACGCTAACAACAGGTCCCCAAATCTCAGAGAGAGTGCTCAGCCAAACTTTCGTAAAGGAGCGTTATACTCAATCTGCAGACAGTACTGTTTCGCCCTTTGTGCGCTCATCAGTGCAGCACAGAGCTTCTGAGACATAACTCTCTGGCCATGTATATATATATATATATATATATATATGATCGTCAATAAATTTGTTAAAAGTATTTTGAAAGCAAATTAATTAATAAAACATTTGAAATACATCGCAATGTTACAAAAGATATATTCTATTCAAATAAAATGGTATTTTATATAAGATTTAACACAGTTTTCTTAAATCAATTTTAACATTAATATGTAATGACAGTGACTATCATATTTTAATATCTTTATTAACTGAAAATGAAATTTACCTTCCAAAATGATTTGAAATGGAGTACGTATTTACTTTTTCTGTTTTCTTATATTTTTCTTTAGCCATTTTCTGTGGTGATATGGTTTTTGTTGACTCATTTCATCCTGGTGTCACTTGCTGAAATGCCAGGTGTGTTTCATAAGAATTATATTTCACAAAATAATATATGTTTGTGTTTATGTGTATAATAAAAAGGGTTCTTAATGTATTGCTCTTTATTGACGGTATTAAATTAACCAATGCTTTTTGTACCTCGATTGTTAACTTATTAGTTACTGGGGTATAAAACTCGCATCTCGTATTCAAGCGAATTACTGTGTATTTGGAAAATTACGAAAACGAGTGTACAGCTCTCATGGTGTCATGGATGTAATAGAACTTAATATGCAAAGCCAATATTTATTGTCTTTTCTGGAGTACTCTAGTGAAACCTTGTCTTTATATAAACATAAAGCAAACCAAATCTAAGAAATACGGCAGGATTACCAGTGGCTGATGTTAAACATAAATATAGGATCAATTTATTAGCAATAAAAGTGTATTTTAGGAAAAAAGTATTGTTAGAAACAGTCTATACTGGCCACGGTACTTCGCCGCCTGAGAGTATTGTATAGTGTTTTGTTTGTATTATGAGTGGCTCCATGTATCTCTACTAATAGGCAATCGAAATTCCACTTAAACAATGAATGTAAAAATACTTTGAAGTGTGGAAGCCTCCCCAGTGTGTAGTAATTCGTTTTTTTCAGTGACAACGCCCAACTGAGAAAAGTAACTTGTACACTTTGTGTTATACACGGTATCATCAGCATCACATAATAAGAACAAAGAGAAGGGCAAGCTCTAGGCTGCTGTTTAGTTAAAACGTGAAATCAATGCTATTTTATAGTTCTTGAATATACTTTTGAACGCTATCATACTGGTAAAAATCTATTCAAGTAAATTATTGATTCAAATATTGCTTCCTGCTTATGATGAAGGATTTTCCTTTACCTTCTTTGAGGACTTCTTCTCACAGTGTTGGAGCCCAAAACTCCTAAGGTTTTTCAAAACGAACTGAACTCTTACAGCCCATATCACTCACACTTAAGTAGTAATTATAATTTAAGTGTCTGGTAGAGAAGAACATTAGCATAAACAACCGCTCTACTGTAGCTTAGGGTTTAATTGCTTAAACATTTTTTTTCTCTTGGTGTACAAGTTAATCACTATAGCTTTCTTGAGTGTGGATCTAACGGAGAACAGATTAACCTCAATAAAGCTTTCACATCAGAATAAGATACTAGTCTTTGACATCAATAATACTTAGAAACAGGATTAGGTAGCTTGTATATCGGCTGGTAGGCACCTCATAAATTATCAGACCTATGCAATGCCAGGTATCTAGTTGTCACCGTAAAATCAGTGGTCAACTCAAAAAAGTAGGGCTTGTTCATAGACGTTCAGTGGCTGACCTCTACAGATGGAGTTACGTGAACAACACTGTTCACCTGTCATGTGAAATCTACCGTTTCGACATAAATCTTCTGGTGCTCTTCTTTTCTTTACATCTATTGGAGGTAGTGTGTACACAAAACATGAAGCTGGTCAAGCTCACAGCGAGTGGCTGAAAGAGCTGGAAAGAGAGGTACAACCATATGTAACTACTATCTAATTTACATCATTATTGATTTTCACTTTGAAAATTTTGATATACTTCAATGGTGTCTAATCTAATATTGTAATTTACTTTCTTGAATCTATTTTTTATTATTATTTGTTAAATTTCAGTCAAAATTTATTTGAAAAAAATTTTAAAATAATTTTTTAAATCCACAAGAAAAAATTACAATTTTTTCTCTGATTTTACTATTTGTTTCAAAAATGTTTGTTGTTTTCCATAGAAAATGCAGGCATGTACATTGGGATCAGATAAACAGGATGTGCTAGGAAGAGCTTTTACATACTCATACAATGTACACAGCATGTCTAAAATTGTAATCAATAGAGATAACCAATTTGGTTCTTCATCTCTTTTCTTTTTCACATATCCAAAGTCGTAGTCTGCGCGAATAGTATGATAGCCATATGTTCCTTTAAGGAGTGACTATTATGATGCCTTCTGTAGTCTAAAGGTCTCTTTGGTACTAAACTGCGTTATCTATTGTAGTGTACTTCCCCCTGGAAAGCATAGTACGTATTGAATCAGGACAGATGCTGCGTGATTTACGATCATATTTCTCTCTGAGAAGCAATGTTAATGAAGATCCTAGACTGAGTGAAGGACTACTGTAACATAAAAAACAAGCTAAAATCAAATGTGCTTGGTCTAACGTCTTAGGCGTCCTATGGTGGTACAAAGTATTTTCACAGGCAACAGAGGAGACTTGCGATATGACTTAACCTTTGTAGACCTGGGAAGATGGACGAGGGTGAAACCCTATGCCTGAAAGAGGATATCCCCTTATGATTTGTAATATTCTTGCTGAGTTTCATAGTAGTGTAAGGCGGTTGGCGAAAGTGATAAAAGCGACTGGTTACTACGAGAAGGAGGGAATGAAGCCAGGTCCGTTGTAGTGCAGTGATGAAGAAATCTTCAAAGAAGGAACTTCCCTTAGCTAAGAAAACTTCACAAAGAGAATACTGAGTAATTTTAAATTATTGCTGTCGCTAAAGATGTTGTAGCTCCATAAGGAACTTTGAAAAAGTTTTCAGAGCTTAGAACCAAACATCACGGATCAGCACGATTCCAGGCCGTGGACATTTTCACCTTTGACCTTGTCTTCAAAACCAAGGAAGCAGGGTAAAGAAGGAGGAAATTTTGGGTAAAGAAGGAGAGTTGAGGGTGGAAACGACAACTCCATCTCCCGTCACAGAAACCAACACTAGAAATCAAATTTTTACTCATGGAATCCGGGAAGAAGTATGACAGGAGACTGGACAGTTGGTTGATGACAGCAAAACCAAACAGCGACCTGGTAACCCATGTACATAAATCAACACGATTCCAGGTTGTGGACATTTTCACCTTTGACCTTGTCTTTAAAACCAAGGAAACAGGCGAGACAGCAAAGTTTTGAAACAAGTTGCCAAATCAAAATGAACAAGAAGCCATCCCATGTGCAAGAGAATGTCTAAGCCTGTTAGATGTAAGCTGAGGCTTTTTTAAAAGCTGAAGACTGAAAGATAGGACCCCAAACTATTACATCAAATACGTAAAGAATTTCAAATAGATTGTAGAAAACCAGCCTGGATAAAAATCAATTTTCTCAGATCAGATCCAACATTCCCATCTGATTGATCGAAAATCCTGATTGATCAATTAAGAATAAGAAAAAAACCTTTGTCAAACCCAACATCGATCCCAGTAATTAACTGACGATTTTTTGCATTTAAATTATAAAATAAAAAAGATAATTCAGACCTTTGCTGCACAAATTTTGCCCATATCCACAAAAAATATCAGCTATATTGGCTCCTCAGCATGGTGTTACTTTGATGCTATGATGCTTTGAATGAATTTTTGAAAATTAAAAAATATGAAGGCTTCCATTAGTGTTGCATTTGAAAGTGTATAAACAGGAAATTATAGAAAACCGAGTTTGCAATATATTTACCAGATTTCATATTCTGTAGGATATTGTTTTTTTATCCTTTCGATCGTTTTACAGCTTGCACGCAATATTTGAACTCAGAAGTGGTAATTTGGCAAACTGAAAAATTGGTGGCTGATAACCCTCCTGACGCTGGTGGTTCGTGGACACATCCTAAAGACTGGAGATGTAAAGAACAGCACTGTCGTCTTATTGCAACTTTTAACGACTTCTACTATATCACAAAAACAATCCTGTATAGTGTGAAATACATATCTCCAGTTACAGTTCGCTTTCATTTCAAAATGGGACAAGGGTGGTCTCCTGTCTGTTACACATTTGGAGCCAAAGGTTGCTCGGTAAGACACAGCAACAATCAGTATTTCACTTTAATACCTTCAGTACTGTGCTACAAATGAATATATACCCTAATCCATAATATTTTATAAACACCTTTTTTACACTCTTATTTTACAAACTCTCGCTACTCCAAATTTTGTCATTTTTTGTTCATTGGAAACTTAGGGTCAATTTTTTGAATATTTAGTTCATATCCCACTTCTTTAGTATATGTGTATTTACCAGCAAAGAGTTGATTAAGCACTTAAGGACTATTAAACATAATTTGAAATATACCAATATGAGGATTACGATCATTTAAAGCAGGCATGTCAATCTCAAAGTGGCCTCAGGGCCACAGGAGGCGATTTGTATTGTCATGAGAGCCGCAGAAGTTCAACACGTTAAATAAGAATTTTTGCGCTTTATTTTTCAATTTTAAAAAACCGGGTAAATTTAAGTAATAATGTACATGTACATTGTAGTTCAACAAAAGAATATAACGAAAGCTTTGAAGATCTTCATCTATTTCAATGCAATAGCAAAAAATGCATTATACATAAATCATCGAATGATATTGATATATTTTCAACTACGTCACTCTCTCAGCGTCTAAAAAAAGTAGAAGTCGATGTCAAAGCTTTGATTTTTGTCCGTTGGTACGCATACAGGTAGGAGTCTGCCAATAAGTTGAGGGAGAAAGGACGATCATTTGTGCGGCCTCGTGTTTGACATGCCTGCTTCAAAGAACTATAAAATTAGGCTTAGTAATCTAAATGTTTTGTCGTCAACCTCATGTATTAAAACATAATTATGTATTTTACGGTTTCATTTTTCAGAATATGGATTATTCATGGAACAAGCGAGTCCATGTTTTTCACCATGACGAGCTGTACCCTGTCAACATAAGAATTCTTCTTATGCTTAAAGGATGGAATCTCAAAGTATTCTTTTACGGGTGCAAAGCAAACTGGTTTACAAAAGGTTTAGTTGTATTTAAATTATTGTTATCTTCATTTGTAATTAACCCATCCTGATACCTCAGTTATTAGCTTTGCCTTTTTCTTATTGCTTTTTCTTATTGCTTTTTCTTATTGCTTTTTCTTATTCCCTTTTCCCCTCTTCCCATATGCTGACTGTCTTTTTCNCATGTATTAAAACATAATTATGTATTTTACGGTTTCATTTTTCAGAATATGGATTATTCATGGAACAAGCGAGTCCATGTTTTTCACCATGACGAGCTGTACCCTGTCAACATAAGAATTCTTCTTATGCTTAAAGGATGGAATCTCAAAGTATTTTTTTACGGGTGCAAAGCAAACTGGTTTACAAAAGGTTTAGTTATATTTAAATTATTGTTATCTTCATTTGTAATTAACCCATCCTGATACCTCAGTTATTATCTTTGCCTTTTTCTTATTGCTTTTTCTTATTCCCTTTTCCCCCCTTCCCATATGCTGACTCTCTTTTTCTCTATTTATTTATTTATTAGATAATATTTCAACGGGTGAATTATATCAGTTTATATAACTGTCTTTCATATAAGTCCTGTGTATAAAAATTTAAAAAAAGTAAAATATAATTAAAATAATGAAGAAAGGCAATTAATTTACAAATAAATACTATACAAGTTTTGAAATCAGTGGTTAAAAGTTAAGTGAGTGGAAATTCATCAAGATGTGTCTAGGAAAATAATGAACATCTGAACAGGTGTGACATTTGAAACACTAGGTAATTGGGTGTAAATTTTCTTAGACACATTTACAAATTCAGAAATAGGTCCAATTTTTTACAGAAAGAACAATAGTTAGATTCTGTTCTGATACCTAGAGAGAGGGAAGTCATTATAAACTACTACCCCATTGTAATAAGACTTTTTAGTACTTTCTAGTTTCACTTTAGGCACCCTCAAAAGTTTATTATTGTTTCTGGTTCCTCTGTCGTGATTTACGAGTTCAAAATAATCTTCGAAGTTTGGAAAAAGTCCGTTAATGTTTGCTAGCCGGTCTGTTTGTCCACAAAAAGATCTCTGGTGGATTTGTGTTTAAGCCAAAAGTCAAAGCAAAAAGCTCGCTGAAGAAGTGCTGATCAAACAAACAAAGTAATAAAATTAAGCAGGAAGAAAAACAAAGTCAACACTTAACGAAGGAACATTAGGTTTCTGTCTGGTTATGGAAAATGTGTGTATTTTGCCACTTGTAGGCAATCACTTTGCCTGGTTTCCAGTATCAGGCATTTACCATTAATAGGCCCGACAATATATCCATAAAGGAATATATGCATGCAGCTCCACATTCACCCAGGGACCCCTGTATCTTCCGGTACATTTCTAACAATTCGCCAAAGTGTAAATGTCAAAATCTATATAAAACACATACTACTACTATGACTTTACAAAACGTTAGTACTAAGCTATGCATTTCACTATGCTACACCAGTTTCCTCCGAGAGGTGTCAGTTCAACCAACCCACCCAACGTCTTGGTTGCTTTGGAAAAATCTAATTTGATTCCATTGCTGATCAGCTTTGCCAAATAGTTTGCATTCAGGTCTTGTTTGGCCTTCCTTGTGACTATTCCACGCTTTTTTGAGATATTCTTCATAAGCTTGTTCTTGCGGATGTTTCCGGGTGTAGTTGCATCAGATGCTTAGGCATGTTAACCCTGTGCAATCCCTATTTTTGTTGTGATGTTTTCATTTTTCTTTCTTCTACTTTGACTCCTAGGTTTATGTGCGCTATCAAAGTGAAGATGATGTGTAACTCATCAGGTTCAAGTATTTTTGGGAGGTCTTTTAGTAACTTTACGCGTCTTACCTTGTTGAAGATCTTTCTCATATTTCGTAGTATCAGGTAGACATTGTAATTGTTGTAGATGTCATAGCTTTCTCTGCTAGTATCTTAGTTGCAAAAAACATGCCCACAACCGCTTCACTCCTCTTGAAAGACCATCTGTCTTATTGAAATTAGGAAGTTCGGGAGTGAGGAGGCGATTTCAGTATCTTCTCATCATAGAGATGGCAAGCAATTTTCTTGGTACAGATAAGAATATGATTGATCTTAGAGTTGAAGGTGGTCCTCGTTTCTTTTCTGACTTCCGTCGAAGTTTTAGGATACCCTGTATAATCTATTTCGGTTATTCTCCTGAGCTTGCTATGTCGTTTAGTAATTTGCCTACGCCTTCATATCCATCTGGTAATTTAGGAATTATACATCTAGATTTTCGTCTCCTGTCCTTTTCTTTTTCTAAACTTTCCGTTGCCTTGTGTATTTCTACGCCTGTAACACGATTGTGACATTAGGAGCAATTCTTTGTTTTACATTTAAAGCCTTTATTTAATATTTGTTGAATAAAGCTATCTGTTCTTTCTCAGTGCCAATAATGTTACGATTCTTTTTTCCTACGCTGAGGGATTTCTCCAGTTTTTGTTATTAAGGGCTCTGATGATCTAATCCACACCTTTTTGAATCATCCTTTTTTGCTTCTATTTCTGCTTTCTGCTAATTGCTTGTTTATTGTTTTATCTTAAATATTCTCATTCTTTAATTTCTTTTTTCTTTGTTCTTGCTCTTTTTTCTTTCTCTTGACATGCTAATGTTTGGTTTTTTGTCCCTTTGATAGAACTTTTTATTTGATGTCATCAAAGTGTTTTTCTTCAACCAAGGCTTCTTTCCCCTGCAGATAAGCATACTCTTATTACGATGTTCCATTGTTCCTGTGGGTTTTCAAAGCTTTGCTTTCCCAAGACATCCCTGTTGTTCTCTGCCTATACTTTTCCATAATGACTGTATTCTTCATTTTTTCAACATTGGTCTTTTTGGTTTTGATATTTGTTTGTTTTAACTTATACCATGTGATCTGCATTTCAATTTTCACAAATTTGTTTCTTTACTTTTATTTATGCTCCCATATGTTCTATAGTTTTGGTAAAATCATCCTTTGTTTAGATTTTGTTATGATGGAATTTTCTTGGTTTTTCTACGGATTTCGTGTAAGAATTCCCTTTTGGGTATTATGTTTGTTTAATTTATAGGTAACTCATACGACGTTCTTTGGACAAGTTTGTGCTTGAAAAGAATGTTTGAACTCACAAGGTCGTGTTTTCCTAATAGTTCTAAAAGAATTCTGCCGCTGAAATTTATGTGGCCTTTACCGGATTTAAACTCGGCTTGGAGCCTCTTATGAGTCTCCTGCAGCTCCCAATTTTGGGTAAAGAAGGAGGGTTGAGGGTGGAAACGATAACTCCATTTCCCGTCACAGAAACCACATAATAGAAATCAAATTTTTACTCATGGAATCCGAAAAGAAGTATGACAGGAGACTGGACAGTTCATTGATGACAGCAAAACCAAACAGCGACCTGGTAGCTAGACTGGATTCACCAAAGTCGATAAAAAGGACAAGAGTGGCATGCTGGAATGTTCGAAAATTTTACCAGACAGGAAGGCTGGCACAGGTTGTGAAATAGTACGATGCTTTTGTGTTAAACATTTTGGGTATTAATGAAGCAAGGTGAACAGGAAATGGAAAAGGAAGCTAGCATGTGGCTACACACAATACTATACTCAGGAAGACCAGACACCCAGCACACAGTTGGAGTTGCCCTGATTATTCGCATTAAGATGGAGAAGACCTTGTTAGATTGGAAGAAAATGGGACTTTGACTTACAGAGGTCAGATGTAACTCTAAATACACCAAACTAGCTACAGTAGTGTGATGTGCCCTAACTAAAGACGAAGAAAAGAATGGCAAACAGATTTTCTATCGACAACGTCAAACTGCAACAGACGAAGTCAAGTTGTATGACATACTGTTAGTCACTGGAGGCATGATTGGCTATGTGAACAGAGGAAGAAAGCCTTTTATGAAGAGATAGGCTTGTGGAAATATCAAAACCAATGGAAAACACATGTGTGACTTGTGTAAAGAATACAATCTGCTCATAGAACGAACATTATTCCAACACATAAGTATCCATAAGACAACGTATATATCACCAGGTTAGATAACCAAGAACCAGATCGACCACATCCTGGTTAACAGAAAATTTATGGAGCTCATTAGAGGAGCTGAGAGTTTGCAGAGGATCTGATGTTGCCAATGATCATAGCTTTCTTGTCACAAGTGTTACACTTTAGCTGTACAAGAAAGGGAGAGGAGAGAGAAAAGCGACTTGACTCTGTAGAACTAAAGGAAGAAACCACCAGACAAGATTTCAGTCAGGAGGTTAGAAACCGCTAGTAATTAAAGTACTAGAGGAAGAACAAAAGATGGGCATTGGCAGATTCAAACAATCCCTTAGAGTAATTGGAGAGAATGTTTTTGGATTTGAAAAGAAAAGGAAGGTGGAAAGGGTCCAAGCAAACATATGGCAAAAAATCAAGGCGTAAATCAAAAGATCATGTCTACAAGATTTCAAAGAATTGAAGAAAAACCTAAAAGAAAATATTTGAGGTGGAGAAAAAATTGGAGAAGCTGACAAAAAATGACAAGAAGCTGTACGTAGAGAGACTATCAGATAAGGCAGAAGAGGGCCTAAACCCTTTGTACTTAATTACTAAGGAGCTGAAAGTACACTTTGGCACTAAAACGTACAAGTGTGGGATCCACATTTCTAGCAAAGAAAAGAAGATTAGGTGATGCAACAAGGACTTTAAAAGTGTTTTGAATAGACCAGAGCCTATAGAGTCTGCAAATATACCGTCAGCGGAATAAGATTTAAAGATCAGAATCGAGTCATTAACTATTGCAGAGATTTAAGCACCATTCAAGACAATGACAAATGGAAATGTGGCCGGAATAGACAGGGTTACAGGTGAGATATTCAGAGCAGAGGAGAAAGGGACCCCAGTGTTGCTAACAGGTTTTCAGGCGGATCATTAAGGAACGGGTAGTTCATTATTAGATCTGTCGTGGCCCTCCACAAAATTTCGCCATGCTAATATATCCTGGGTCATCCTATACAATCCAATTATTGAATTATCACCACCCAAGTCAATAATGTTGTCACTACAGCGCGTTTTAGGCCGATCTCTTCCACAGTTACAAAACACAGAACCTAACAGGAGGTCTCTATAAATACTGCATATATGACTGAAAAAGGACAGTTTTTTTATTAATCAACGTTAATAAGCGAGTTTTGGGGGTTTCTTGTCGAGAATCCATGCATTTGTTTCTCGCTCTCTCCAATTTATTCTCAACAATCTACGGAAACACCACTGTTCAAAAGTGTGAATTCTTTTCGAATCGTTCTTTTTAATTACCCAGCACTCGGATCCATGCATAACAATGAAAAAAAACAGGGAAGATAACAATCCCTTTTTAGTATTTAAAGATATATGGCTGCCTTTCCAGATGTTTGTTAAAGAGATCATTGCGCTTTGGGCCTTGCTGATTCGTCTTTGTATTTCTTCAGAATCATCATAAGAGTTTGTTATCTTGCCATCAAGATATATAAATTCAACGTTATCAATATTTTCTCCGTTGACTTTTATGTGTGTGATCGGTTCTGGTACAATATTTTTCTTTGTTTTCATGACTTTTGTTTTACTTGCATTTAGAAATAAACCAGTGGCTTCACTTGCAGCCTTTACTCTATCAAGAAGGTCCTGCAACTCATGCATACTACCATCCAAAAGCAGTGTCATCTGCATACCTTAAATTTCTTATTTCTTTACAGTTAACTTTAATAATACTGTTAGTATATTCTAGGCCTGTCCTCATGACCATTTAGAAATATATATTGAATAAATGTGGTGACAGAATACATCCTTACCCCACTCCTTGATTGATTTCGAACCAGTCAGTTAGACCATGGGATGTTCTAACAGTTGCCTTTTGGTCACTAAAGAGTTTACTTATTAATTCGACAATATGTGGACGGAAACCTATGCCGTACATAGACGTCTGAAGAGTGTTATAATCTACTGTATCGAAGGCTTTTTTATAGTCTATGAATCACAGAAAAATATCAATATTATATTCTCTGTTTTTCTTGATCACCATTTTAAGATTTAATATTTGATTCCTTGTACTTCTCCCTGGGCGAAAGCCGCGGTGAACTTTATCAATTTCCTAATGTAAACGATTTTTCATTCTCTTGGCAATGATATTTGGAAGAATTCTATTTGAGTGGCTTATTAAAGAAATGGTTCTGTTGTTGGGGCATTGTTGCACATCGCCTTTTTTAGAAATTGGTACAAAGACCGAGGATATCCAGTCTTCAGCGCATGTTTTATTGTGCCATATATTTAAACACAGCTTATGGAAAAAGCGAACAATAGCATCACCACCGTACGTCAAAAACTCAGATGGAATATTGTCCAGACCAAAACTTTTGTTGCATTTAAGGTCTGAAATGGCTTGTTTTACTTCGGACAGGAGTGGAGGAGGTTCTTCGCAAGACAAATTATTTTGTGGAACCGTGTGATTAGTTATGTTTGGAACTTTTTTGACACAAAACACTGCAATACTCTTTTCAGCGCCTTTTTCCATCAAGCGCTTCAGACAGAATATGACCATCATCTGATTTTATTGTGTCATTGCTTGGACGAAATGTATTTGTAAGTCTTTTGACACCTTGGTTAAGATCTTTTGTGGAGTTTTTAATCTATTTTTCTTCGATTGTCTTACACACATCATTTATTTGAATATTTTTGTCGCAGCTCGTCAACCTTTGAACTAGGCGGCTTTGAGCACGGTATAAATTAAGTGACTATCAACAACACTATCGTTTCGAGAGGACTTCAACTTTCTGCGGTGTTAAATTGCCTCGAGCGTCTCTCTGGACATCCAGGGTTACTGTCTGTTTATTTTCTTAAGGAAGTGTTTTTTAGCGGGGTACGGAGTACATCTTCTCCATATTCCCAGAGTCAATTGGGTGTAATTTAATTTTCTAGTTCAAGTAAGGGCTGAAGCCTGTTTGTAAGCTCTAGCGTGTGGTTATCGTTTGATTTAGAGCAGTCTAGGCGTATTGGAACGTTAGGCCTATTTCCAATGCGCTTGAATCTTAACTTAAAGTACATAGTTAATAGCTGATGGTCGCTATTTGTCAGTGTCAGGTCTTGTTTTACAGTTTTTGATGGAACTTCTCCACCTCTGTGAGATCAACATATAGTCGATGTGGTTTCGTGTGTTGTGGTCTGGAGAAGTCCAAGTGTATAAGTACCTGGGATGATGGATAAACAATGTGCAGGCAATAGAAAAGTTGTTGGATAAACAGAAACTCACAAGATCTTCTCCTCTACTTTTTCGGTCGCCTAGTCCGAACAAACCATCTGTGGCCCATTTTACTGCAGACTTAACCACTTTTGCATTGAAATCTTCCATCACCAAAGTAATGTCTCTATTTGGGATTTCATCAATAGTTTCTTGCAATTGCTTGTAAAATTGCTCAATTTCGTCATCGCTAGCTGCAATGGTTGGTGCGTAACACTGCACTATAGACAGGTTGTGTGGTTTTGATTGGAGTCTAAGTTTGACTATTCTGTCCGAAATTGGTTTGTTTCCTAACAGTGACTGTGATACTGCCTTGGACATAATCACTGCCACACCATGACTATATTCCCCTTCGTCGTTTCCAGAGAATATGTCTTTCTATTGTCATTTGATTGAAAGCTGCCATTGCCATTCCAATTTGTTTAACTGAAACCAAGTATATCAATGTGGTTTCCTAGCATTTCACTATATATTTTTTTTCAAGCTTTCCTAGGGCTCTTACGTTCCATGTACCAAAACGGATCACTGACCTATGGTTAAGTTTGTTTCCAGTAACCGACTTTTCCTTGCCAGCCTGGTAACCCACTGTACAACCCATCCCTTGATGATCCACGGGACGGACAATGTGGCATATGTTATTAGCATGTATCATATTACATTTGAGGGTGTTCAGAAAGAAAGTTGTAGCCAAAGTAGAACTTCCTTGATCCTTTCTTTGACCACAGTCTCCAGCTAACTTGGAGATGTGACCTCTGCCATTTATACAAGTGTATTAAGCTTCTGTTAGACGTCGTGTAGCTTGTACCACAAATCTCAGATCTGAGAATTGCCACAAGGCTACCATACTTCAGCCTACTACCACTGAAGTAGAAAGAACAGTTCCCAGAAATACTTTGACTTACCCCCTATTCAGCAGGATAAGCTGAAGGACAAAAGGATCTCCATAACACTAGGAGGGGTGGCTGAATGGGTAATACACCTTGCCTAAGGGTAATCCATAGACTATGCAGAACAGGGTCGTCCATACCTTGAAGCTCTAATCGAGCTTGCGTACTCTATGATAAAAATATGGATATGGATATGGATATGGTACTGAGACAAAAATTTCCATCTGAGCCTGGAAAGTTGGTCTGATCGTGAAGGTACCCAAAAACCGCTACCTTTCAGACTGCAAAAAACTGGCAAGGAATCACGCTCCTGTTACCTGTAAAATCTTTAGCAAGATAATACAAAAGAGAGTATCGACACTTCGGATCGTTAAATTCGTCTGGAACAGGCAGGATTTAAAATCACCCCCATCCAGAAAAGAAAATTGTATCCAGGCGTATCTTTGTCCAAAAAAAGACAATGGCATTCAATTCATTTTGTTTTATTCTGTTTACCACTGTCAACCATTTCACTGTAGAAATTCAATCATTTTCACTTTTTACTTAATTTATCCATGTAGATTGCTTGTCTAACCTTATGGTGTTTCATCCAAGTGCTCTTGTTTTTAAAGGCTAACGAAGATATCATTGAAATGAGAACCGTCTACTAAAAGCATGAAATATTTTAAGATCATTAGCTTTGATTGAAGCAAAACATTTGTTTTTTAAAGGATTGTGATGGTGCTTATAACACACATAAGTCAATAATTAATTTTTGATTTTGTGACAGTTACATTTGACACGAGAAGGATTTGAAAAGGATTAGTCATCGGATCTTCTAACTAAAACAAAAATAAAACCCAGAACACTCTCAAACCTCCAACTTTAAAATATTCACATCTTTTCTAATGTTCAGAAATGGTCAAATTCGTAATTTCAACTCAAGCCAATACAGGTATGAATTTCTTAGAAATCTGATCCATTTTGATCTACTTTCGGAGCAAAAACCATACCGTAATTTGCATTTAATGACGAAAAATTGGTTACCTCACCAATACCTTGCAGATGAAATTAATTTCTGGAGTTTTATAACGTTTAAACAATATATATTCTGTTTTTTTTAAAGAATTTTCCATATTGCTTTGCTTTTTCCATATTTCTCCTAATCTGTTTCGCTTTCAAATAAATGACATCAAAAACAATCTATCTATCTATCCTAGCTATCTATCTATCTATCTATCTATCTATCTATTCATCTATCTATCTATCTATCTATCTATCCATCTATCTATCTATCTATCTATCTATCTATCTATCTATCATCTATCTATCTATCTATCTATCTATCTATCTATCTATCTATCTATCTATCTATCTATCTATCTATCTATCTATCTATCTATCATTATGCTCGATCTTGTCACTTAGCAATTTGCTTGCAGTCTTTTCACGAATACGTTTTTCGCTTGTCAGTTTCTTGATATAGTTGTAGAGAGACGAAAATTTGAAATTATGAAAGTAATAAATAAAAATTTGATTTACTCAAGTAAATGTTGGCATACTTTCATTTCCTGTGTCACATATTATTGTTATTAGCTGAAGGAGTTTCTCAGTGTTGGTTTGGCATATTTCCTGTGTC
>RDPX01000186.1:482001-511665 GCA_003991215.1 Morbakka virulenta
TCCAATAGACTTTGTGTTTCGAGCTGTTTTGGTAACTCGAGCATAATTTTGTACTCGATAGTGCCTAGCTCCCCATTTTCGGGGAAGCGGGAAATCCTTCAAAATAAACTGCTAAAAATGGTACAAAATTCCAAACGATGAGTTATTATATCTGTTTATACATTATTCTAAATATAAAATTACATGATATCAAAATTTGTAGAAATTTAATACGTTTTAATAGAACTTACTTTTGGTGATGAGTCATTTTGGTGAAATACTGGCTTCTCAAAGTTCAATGTAACGTCTCGACAACAAAATTCCCAAGAAATGGCAAAATTGTGTTGTCTCCTATTTAATAACATCTCATGGTGACACTAATCTTGTTTATTCAAGCCTTGTGTTTCACAACTTGCATCAAATTACGTAATTTTACACCTCCCCGAAAACGGGGAGCTAGGCACAAGCTGGTGTAACAAGAAAATATCTAGCCTTACGATCTAGCGCGCTACTGTGAAACTTCCTATTTGGAAACCTGACAATAGGAAGAATACTCGTGAGTTTTCCTGTGTGTCTTAGAAATGCCTAGCTAAAGTTTGACTAAGAAAAGCATCCCAGATAACATGGAGCAGTTTACTGAAATCATTCATTGCTTTTGCTATAGAGTTATTAATCTCATCAAGGAGAGATGCTATAGATTTGCCTTGCTCCTTATGTATGTATAGATATATGTATATATACATAAACATATATATATATATACATATATATATATATATATATACATATATATATATATATATATATATATATAATAGTTTAGAAACAATGATTTGGTATAATGATTTGATATATTTCTTTGTTTAAATCACACTTTAAAATAATTTATAATTTCCTGATCGTGGAATTATTAAATGACATTATTTTTTTAGCTATTTTACCCTGGAGAATGGTGGGGGACAAAAGACTCGACTAAAGAAGCGAAAATAAATATATTTCCTGCACGAGAACTTGTTGTTATTCGACTCGTTATAAAAGGAATTAAAAAATATAAAACAGATGAATTCGGATTTAGAATAGAAATCAATGGATTACACAGAGTACACCGTAGGTTGTTGCTATAATTTTTGTTTAAAAACATATATATATATATATATATATATATATATATATATATTTAAAGAAAGAGTTTGGAAAATGGAGAAAGTTAAGAATCTAGAGAGAGAGATAAAAAAAGAAGAGAGAGAGAGAGAGAAAGAGAGAGAGAGAGAGAGAGAGAGAGAGAGAGAGAGCGAGCAAAAGAGAGGGACAGACAGACAGACAGACAGAGAATAAAAGGGATGTTTGTTAATATCATATATGCAGTATATATGTTATCCATTCATTGCGTTTGTGTTTTTTGGTTTAGGTTTATAGAAGAAATTTTTTACTTTTGATTTCTGGATGCGATATTTTGTAAAGTTAATTCTTACAGCAATATAAAGACATGAAATAGACAAAAAGAGTCTGACTAATCCCCGCAAAATATAAAGCTATTTTTCTTCTTGATTGACTTTTACAATAACAAATACAATAAGTAATACATTTAACATACAATCACTGGTTTTTTTAAATTTCCCCATCTTGCAATATCCGCATGTTGTAAATAAAAACATCTAATCTCTAATACATTCTCAACTTCTGCTCCAGACCAAGTTTTACCCAAACAAAATTTTCACCAGTTATTTTGACAATTTTTTATGGCGAAGAACCATACATAAAATATAGTTACTAGGTGTATGGAATTATGAAAAGGAAAAACAATAGAATAAAATGTGATTCATCGAAGAGAAAAGAATTGATCTATCAATTACATTTATTGGAAAATGAATTAGATCAAAGAACAGAAACGGCATAAAAATGAAGACATTAAGAGAAATGAGTCACATGCAAAGGGATTTAGCTGATACAACAAAAAAAAAACCACATTAGAAAGCTCATTTTCTATGGCAATACCTCTAGAACGATTTATCAAATAAAGGTAAGGCGAGTGACACGCTTTCAAGCTATTACTTTTCCTGAAGAGAATAAAGTAAAATTAAAGTACAGCTTGAAACAAGATCCTTCGTGACATAAAACATCCAAGACAAGCTAACTTATTCTTGTCCAATTCTCTTCACGATTGTGTATTGGAACCATTTTCGTTATTAGTGTTTTATCGCTATGACAACAAAGAAAATATAAATATCACTTCTTAATAGTTCTGCATTTAAAAGTAGCTGCTAGCTGCATTTCTCTGGTGCAGCATCTTCCAAATATCGTCTCTAAATTTCGACATAGTTACAATTGCAAACATTCGATTATTGTTTCAAAAAGGTATACCAACTTCGTCTCAAATTGCCTAACAATCTACTTATCTATCCATCCATCTACTCATCTCAATCAACCAATCAATCAATCAATCAATCAATCTATGTCCATCTGTCTTTTGATCAGTTGTGTGTGTATGTGTGTGTGTGTGTTTGTGTGTGTGTCTCTCTCTGTCTCTGTCCGTCTCTCTCTCTCTCTCTCTCTCTCTCTCTCTCTCTCTTTCTTTGTATTATTCCATTTTTGGGGTATTGTCTTTCAACTTCTTGTCCCAGTCCTAGTTTATTTTAGTTTTTTGTGTTTGATATAAAAGTATTTTAGAGTATTGAGTAACAAAGCTAGTGACACTAGGGTTCTTTCATTTAACAGCTGGTCTACCGATTTCTTCTGACGTTCACAACAGAAACTGAAACGATAAGTACTACTCACTAACTTCTCAAAGGAAAACAGAATCGTCGGCAAATATGGCCCCTATGTCAAAATACAAGCTTATATATAGATCAATGAAGATTTGGTGAATGATCAATATCCAGTATACTATTACTTGGTCAAGAAACCGTATTCAATATTTATGTGTACTGGTAATATTTTTAATGCAAACGAATTAACAGTGTGCTAGCTATCTTTATTACTAAGAGCATGACGGTGGACATAGTTAACGGTATTTTCAGAACTATATACCAGTACCTACTGGCTAGATATTATTGTAAATAAATCTTTCAATCTTTCTTTTTTTAAGTCAGCTTTGATTTTAGGAAACCTGCATCATTGGATCACGACGTCCCAACTTTGATTCAATTGTTTTACTAAATTAACCAGTAACTTGAAAAATTATCCAGATGTTGTAAAAAGTGGTCTTTAGCGTTGCAACACCGCAATGCTACGACTCTTATCTCTTCAGTTGTTCTGAAATTCTGACGGTCTCTCTACTCCTTTCGGCTTTTTAACATTAAAGGTTTCCAATTAAACAATAGTTTGATTTCGGTATACCCTTCCTCTCTTACTCAGATTGCATATCAAAAATACCGTACGCTACGAATACATAAACAATTTCTAACATGTTATGTCAAACCTTATGCTAATCATATCTCAATAACTTGAACTGACCAAAGAAAATGAATGATATTTTTGGATTCAGCGCACAAAAAAATACACAAAGCAGCTGAAACACCTTCGACCTTTGAAGAAAAGTTTTTAAACGCAGGCCAGTGTTATTATTCCAGACAAAAATAAGCAGAGAGTATACTGGACTGTGATTGTTTACACCATAACGAGCCAGAAATTTAACTGGAATGCCATTAAGGTCTGGTGTTTAACCTGTGTGAATCTGTTTAGTGCTTCAAATAATTTCTGTGAGATATGGCTCTGTATCTAGCTCAAGGTGCCAATGTCGCTGACGAACAATATCCACAGCGGAATCATCCTCAACAAAGGAATTGTAAAAGAAACCCTGGAAATACTCAAACCAATGTCCCATTATTTTTTCAGGGGTTTTCAGTAAGGTATTTTATCTTTTCTAAGAGAGGTGTAATCAAGGAAGGCCTTGGAACAAAGGTTTAGGTTTTATGGTCCTTGGAACAACAGAGGAATGCATGGGGGACATAGAAGGTTAGCACCTTTGCCAATCATCAGCTGCATCTTCGGATGGATGGACGCATTGGTACCTTCTCCCTGTCCTTAACTCTCCCTACTGGCTCCTCGTGGTTACCAGTGCACGGTAACGGCCACATAACGGCTCTGTGTCTCAGCTGGCGTACCAAACGTAGTGAGGGGTTGCCCCTCTGCCAATTGGGGTAGTGCAGCCTCCAAGTGTACAGAGACTGGAGTGGTAGTAAACACTAGCATGACAGCAGGGTGCCTGGGATATTCGGGGCAATAGCTCGATAGGGTACGCTTATGCACCTAAGTAAGCAGTGGCAAGCCATTCCCGGAGAGGTGATGAGCACCACTGGGAATAACGCTCTTCGAAACTTGTAGCGTGATGACAGCAACAACCAACTCTAACCACATACCGAATCGGCCGTGGCCCGGGTCACCAACGACCGCGCCCTCTGCTACTGCTCCCCAGGGCAGGGGTGATAAGTATGCTACTGGAGAGCAGCCTAACATTGCAAAACAGACGATCCTAATCGGACACTGGAACGTAAGATCATTCTATGCGACAGGAAAATTAAAAGAACTAACATATGAGCTAGAAAACTACAGATGGCACATTTTAGGACTCTCAGAAACGAGGTGGAATGGGATTGGTGAACACACAACAGAAGAGGGTCATAAACTTTGGTATAGTGGAGAAGATTACTATCATCAGAAAGGAGTAGGAATATTAGTGAATAAAGCTTCAGTCCTTGAATGCAAACCTATTTCAAGCAGATGTATAATACTTCAAATCAGTGCCAAGCCTCACAATTTGACCATCATCCAAGTCTACGCTTCCACAAGCGACCACAGCGAAGATGAAATTGAAGAATTCTGTCAAGAAATAGAAGAAGCCATCAGTGTGGTGCCAAGGAAAGACATACTGATAGTACAGGGAGATCGGAATGCAAAAGTTGGGGGAAGCTACAACGAGTGGAAAGTAACGGTTGGAAAACATGCGCTAGGTGAAACTAACAGCAGAGAAGTCAGACTATTACAGTTTACCAAAGAAAACAACCTGGTGATTGCCAACACACTATACCCGCACAAACCATCAAGAATGACCACATGGCACTCTCCAGGCAATCTATACCACAACTAGATCGACTTCTCTTTAATCAGAAAGTCATATCAATCATCAGTCAACCTAGCTAAAACCCATAAATATCTTCGTGCTTGTATCCACAGTGACCACGACTTGGTTCTGATGACCATGAAGCTAAAATTGAAGAAGATGCAAAGCCAACCAAAAGTGAGAATAAAATTCGACTTGGGTCGGCTGAAAGATCCCGAAGTGTTAAAGTCATTTCAGGCCCAGCTGGGAGGAAAATTTGCTCCATTTCTGCTTTTAGATGAAGCCCCACAAGAGCTAACTGACAAATTCACCGAGACAGTCTTCAAAACTGCAGAGAAAACGTTAGGCAGACGAAAGCCAGTCCGACAACCTTGGGTGACAGAGGAAGCACTGAGAAGTTGAGATATACGAAGAAATCTAAAAAGTAAACGACATCGCAGAAGAACAGCAAAAGAAGAATTCAACAGAGCAATACGCAGGTGTGAAAACATTTGAGAGAGGCCAAAGATGCATGGATCAACAGGCAATGCGAAGAAATCGAGAACTGCATTAAAAGAAACCACACAAAACAAGCATATGACACCGTAAAGAAACTGACAAAAAATCAGGCCAAAAAGCAAGTATCACTAACAACAAAGAGGGGAAATTGTTGACAAAGCAGAAAGAAGTCTGTGAAAGATGGAGAGAATATTGCGAAGACTTGTACACCACTGACTTAGGTGAAAACGAGGATGCACTGGGAATCAGTCAGTCAAATAAAGAAGTTGAACCGGAGATCCTGGAAGCAGAAGTTGAAGCAGCTATAAGAGCGGCCCAACAAATCCCCAGGGATTGATAATATACCTTGTGAATTATTGCAGGCAGGAATGTGTGAAGTAACTCCGTTACTCACAAAGATCTGCAACCGGATCCTAAGAACAAAGCAGTGGCTGAAACAATGGGTGCAAAGCATCATGATTTCACTCCACAAAAAGGGAAATGCGAAAGAATGCTCCAATTATCGCACGATCAGCTAGATAAGTCACCCAAGCAAAGTCCTACTGAAAGTACTACTTAGCAGACTGCAGCCAAGAATTGAGTCTATCCTTAGCGATGAGCAGGCTGGTTTGCGCCCAGGTCAAAGAACGGCATTCCTCAAGACATAGTACACCTAGTTGCTGAGTTATATTCTCAATCTGAAAGTGACATTGCAATTAAAGGTCAACACAGCTTGCCTTTTAGACCAACCGTCGGCGTAAGACAAGGCTTCCTACTGTCACCCAGTCTATTCAATGTCCATCTAGAACAAATAATGACAGCAGCACTGGAAGATTTCGAAGGGACTATTAAAGTCGGAGGAAAGCACGTCGATAATCTGCGCTTCGCAGATTATCTCGCATTACTGGCAGGTACCGCAGAAGAATTGCAAATACTCTCAGACCGTGTTGATAAAGCTGCAAAAGAGGTAGGAATGTTAATAAGCGCCGAAAAGAGCAAATAACGGTATTGGACTAAGACAACAAGACTAAACCTATAGTGAAGTTCAATTCAGAAAAATTAGAAGTTGTGAATGCTTTCAAGTACCTGGGCTGTACGATGACATCAGACGGAAAGTCCACCAAGGAGCTGGAAGTAAGGATCGCCCGTTCTATCAATTCTCTAACGCAACACAAGACAATATGGAAAAGTAAAGCAATCAGCCTGAAGACAAAGATACGATTCATGAGAAGCATGGTTCTTTCTTGTTTTCTATATGGGTGCGAAAGTTGGACCTTGACACCACAAATAGAGACGAAAATAAGAAGCCATGAACTGCGATGTTACAGACGCCTACTCCGAATCCCATATAAATTGAACACTTCACCGAAATGGTTAAAAAGCACAAATTACAATGGTTTAGGCATATAGCAAGGAGCAATAGCTTGCCGAACACCATAATTCAAGGAATGATAGAAGGCATAAGACCGAGGGGAAGACCGAGAGCGATGTGGAAGGATGACATAANATGAACTGCGATGTTACAGACGCCTACTCCGAATCCCATATACAGCGCATAGGATAAACGAGTTGGTAATGGAGGAAGTCAAGTGTCACGTAGGGCAAATCGAACACTTCACAAAAATGGTAAAAGAGCTCAAATTACAATGGTTTGGGCATATAGCAAGGAGCAATAGCTTGCCGAACACCATATTTCAAGGAATGGTATAAGGCATAAGACCGAGAGGAAGACCCAGAGCGATGTGGAAGGATGACATAACAAGATGGACCGGGAAAAATATACATGAGCTACGGCTGCTGGCAAAGAACCGGAAGAAGTGGCGAGCCCTGGTGCATGCTGTGTCGCGCTACGAGCCCCTACGATCGCAGCGATCAAGGGATAGCTGAGGTGAGGAACAACAGAGAAAACGTTTTTATGTCTTCTCTGTTGAAAGGCAACTGTGCTTGTTCAGACAGATCTGACCAGCACTTAATTTGGTGCAACATCTGCTGAACACTTCATTTTACATGAAGAAAATTGGCAGCATAATGTAGTCTGTTTGAAGATAAAGAGTTTTTCGTAGGCTCTTCTCTTTTTATTAAGGAGGGCATTCGCTACATCACAGCTATCACTAAAGCAGTCCAGATTGTTGGTCCCTCTCATTCCCTGAGTGTCATCCTCCTTCTCAAAGATGATGTCTTTGAATCTTTCTCAATCACAATCTAAAAAATATGTTTGGTCAAAAGTTGATCTCAAAACATCTCTATAAGTGCCATACTTTAACTTGGGAACTTCAATGGCTTTTGTTGCCCTGACCCAATTAAAGCAAACCTTACGGAGGATAAAAATTTTGACTTTAGCCCGCACCATTACATGATCTGTGTCACAATCTGCTCAACCCTTTGTCTTAGCCTTCAGAAATTCCATAGGTCACTAAGCTTTTGGAATTTTAGTAATACGTGTTCTAAGGGCATGACAGAAAGAAGTGATATTTTTCTCAGGAAAGACAAGTGTTGATGCATAAACCGAGTCTTGTATCTGTTAGCACTGAGAGGGATTGTCCGCTTCATAACAAGTTCATTGACACCTACTGGCTGTTCAATTTTGTTTACTAATGAATTCTTCACCATAAAACCTAAACCAGCTTGAGGTTTCTCTTTCTCTAATTTTCCAGGCCAGAATATGCTGTAACTTGACTCAGGCTCTATAGGGTGATCTTCTCCAGCAAAGATTTCAGATAGAATAGCAATGTTCTCATTATATCCTGCCAGTTCATTAGCTAAGATAGCAGTTTTATACTCAGCACTTTTTCCAATGTCTGTTGGTGTTCTAACATTCCAGCAGCACAGCTGAAGTGGGAATCTTTTAATATAAAATCTACCTGTATTTCTGTTCCTGCAAAGAAGGACAGCCATCAGCCACAGCAAGTTGAATAGCAGATAAAGGCAGCTTTGTTTAGGACACATTTTCTAGTTCTCCCTTAGCTAAATACATATCTACAAACATAGCTACATATATATACATACATAGTTATATACATACATACATTCATACATATATACATTGTAATTTTTTAAAGAAGGAAAGAACATAGATCGTGTCTTTGAGCAGAATAGTTTCCTCTTTGCTTGAATATTTTTATTTCAAGTTTTGAATAGTAGATATACAGCAAACAGTAATTTGTATGAACCAAATTTTTTCAATTTTTAAAATTGACCTTATCAGAAATAAAAGCTTTTTTCTATTTCTATATTATAATAACAGCAATTCACACATGGAACTTACTTCAGACATCGTTTAGTGCAACGCCCAGAAAAATTATTGAAGATTTTTATGGAAGTGTTCATCTTACAACAAACTTAAGGACTGCTTCAGTTGTCGAAGATTTTGGAAATCAAAAATTATTTAAATGGGGCAGATCTTTGAATACATTTGGTACTTGCCTTGTAAATCCGTCAGTGTGCAGGCATGGCTTCTCATTATCATTCTGGACAAAAGGTAAGCATGTTAATTGCAAAGACTGATAATGTTAATCAATTACGCGAGGCCACTATAAAAATCACATTTTCTTTCATTGCTATTTCTCTGTCACTCGACAAAGACATTAGAAAAAGATAACACTAGTCAGCTGCTCTTAAATCCTTTACGATCTGGATATGGACAATACACTGATCTCATGCATAGAATTGGTATAAGGGACAATCCATTTTGTCGTTGTAGTGAAATACAACCCCATCATAACGTATTGATTTGCCAAATTATAGGTATTCGAGGTGATATCAAAACCGTTGATGAGGACTACTGTTTGTTGCTCAATGACAATGTCTTAGATATTTAGTTTTTTTGTTGATCATACGCATATATATATAAATATATATATATATATAAATGTATATATATATATATATCTTTGTAGATATGTCTTTGTATATATATATATATATATATATATATATATACACAAAGAGAGGATCGCAAAAAGTAACCACTTTTTGTTAAAGAAACGGAAACGGATCAATAAAAGCTCATCATTTTTTGTGACTGTCCCTCAAACTAAAGATCATACACGAATTCTGTCTATCTAAGATAGGGGAAGTGACAATAGTTGAATATAAATGGCCTCCAATGCTCTTACCTAGAGAGCAGAGCCAGCTCACAGCTTATCACAAACAGTGAAGGAATTTTCCATCCTCTTTTAGTGTTCCGTTTTGTTGAAAACTCACTTGACTTGTGTTTTTATATTTTCGAGTCTTGGTCCACTCAAATGACTGTGAAAAGGTTTTCGACAAAAATAAACATGATTTTCTTATTTACTTATTGTACTGGAAATTGTTTAATAAAAATGCTAACAATAAATACTTAACTCAGTATATTTTATCAAATACTTTTTGAAATAGTTATGCTTATATTCCTTGTGTAAAATTTAAATGAAAAACAAAATTATTTGACTATTTAGCAAGAGATAGTTGATAAGATTATATATATATAGCTTACTAGCATTGTTTCAGAAAATTGCAAAGTTTTATAACTTTCCAATATTTTGATAGCAACCTTCCGAAACGTTCACTTGCTTCCATTAGCATAACAAAGTTATGTTACATGCTAAAGGTCAGTAAAGTCAACATATCTTTATTTCCTTAGGAAAGGAGAAGTTTAAGAAGGTGGTTTATAGCGAGGAGTTAATCAATTGCTTCTTTCTACTTAGGATTTTTCATCTTTTTTCACTAAATCATGTCACTGAGTATATGGAACTGTGAAGGGCAGATAGGAAAAGGCAGGTTAGATCAAGAAACAAGAATTGACTTTAGAGCTAAAAACGTTATGTCATATGATGTACAAAAGCACTCAGAGACTAATGAGCTTCGCAATTAGACATTAAGAGCGACAGGTGGTGACAGGTGAAGCGAGAAATTGGGTTGGCACCAACAAAAAAAACTTATCAGCATAGTTCTCGTGATAATATTTACAGAAAAAACTAATACAAGCCATATTTTTTCCTTGAGACAAAACCTGAAGGATTAGGACAGTAAGATTTGGACCTATCAAGTACCAAGTACGTACCTGAACTCGATAAAGAACATCAAAAGAACACGAAAGAGCACCTGTCCAGATGTGGTAGTGGTACTTTGAAGAAAAGGTAATCGATGTATTGAGATAAAAGATTACCTTAAGTCACGGCAAAGTAGTGTCATCAGCACAGATATTGATGAATTGAAGCAAATTACTGGAAAGAGCATTAATGAAAAGAAACAAGGAAGTTGGACCAAGAATAGAACCTTAAGAAACTCTAGCATTAATAGGACACTCATTAGGTGTAATTCGACCCAGTGTGAAAACAATTTACTATCTGAGAACTGAATAATACCAACGACACTCACAAAAACCCACTAACCTGAAAACCTACAAACATGCCTGCTTACCAAACTTTATTAAATGTCTTCGAAATATCGACAGCACTAGCACATCTTCCATCAGAAATATTAATAAACCTATCAATTCTTTATGTGATTGGAGTCTAAAGATATTCTGTTAGACAAAGTCTGTCTGTATTCTGCAAGAATTCTATCAGTGTGTTGTTGACATGTTGTTCAAGACATTTGAAATGAAAGAAAGAAGACTAGGTCCATACGTGGAAGAATTGGACGGATCACCTGCATTAGTAAAGGCAGAAGTAGCATAAGAAATCTTCCAGAACGACAGAAAAAAACCTCCTATAGGTAAAGATTGAAAAGCATGAACAACAAGGAATATTGCTCAAGAAGCATACTCTTTCAAGACGTTTATTGGAATTTAACCCAAATCAGAAGGTTTTGATTGGTCAAGTCAATGATGTTGTGTTATTACTAATAGGTTGAACTAAACCACGAATGAAGCTTTATATAGACTTTATTACTTCAGCTCTAAAGATACAAGTTTACAAAATGGCGGAGCATTCAGGAAAACCCCGGATGGACGCTCTTACTCGTGACGTCATATTTAAAGGGACATAACTCCACAAATGAGACCTTTGCAATCAATCTTGACTTTACGTTGAGTACAAAACCTAATGGACTTGCAAAGGGGTCTCTAGCAAAGAAATTTTTGTTGTTTTTTTTTGGTTTTTTTTTAGTTTTAACGTCATTTTTTCCCAGCAATTGGGGCTCAGACGGTGCCCTTCAGAGGGACTTTTTGATTTGGCAGTGAGGATTTCTTGGCCGGATGCCAACCAATGGCTTTTTTTTTTCTTTGCAAAGTTCCAAAATTCTCCTCGACAGCTCGGGGAATCGAACCCGGAACTCTTGGTTACTGTGCAGTTGCACTAACCATTAAGCCATGGCCTCTCTAGCAAAGAAATATCAGTACCATTTAGAGACAGAGTGACAAAAATAATCTAGCAAAGTGATCAGTCTTTTTATCAATAGGAAAGGAAAACTGAACACCATCAAAAAGTAAAGGAATCAAAGACTTAGCGGAATGCAAAACACTATTAGAAGCCATGTAGAAATTTTGACTCTATGGCTGGGGAAAAAATAAATTTCTCAAATTACTCAGGCTGGTGAAAGTTTGCATAAAAAATGCTTCCTTTTCAAGCATTCAGAAAGAATACCTCGATTCACCAGTTTTAGAAAATTGAAAGTAAACAAAGAAATAATTGCAATGAATAGTGGCAGAAGGACAATAAACTTTGGATCATAAGGAGAATCCTGTCTGACTTGGTAACCAAAATTAAGCTTTGGTGTTTCAATACTGACCTGAAGCTATTTTGTGAATTCAGTTACAACATCAGAACTCGGCTTACTAAAGACTGAATCCCATGGAATATTAATAAAAAATTAATAAAATCCACCCTGGTCAGCCTGGTTAAAGTTAAAAGTCTTAGGATGATATCTATGGGTTGTCTATAACATTTTCAACAGTTGTCTTAACCTCTACAATGACAACATTACGATCAGAAGATCCAAATGAAGGTAACAGAAAAACGTCCAATGCTCAAGAACAGAAGTCAAAAAAAAAGATCAAAAAGAGAAAGTTCTCCTGACTCATATTTATGAAATCTTGTTAGAAAGCCCACCAACTTGACAAAACCCTGTGCAAAGTTGTAAGTAACTTCTTCTTATCTGTCACATCTTTCATTTATATCCATTTAAGGATAAACAAGTTTAGAAAAGTTTCCAAACATTGATAAGATAAAACACGAAAAATAAGAACTGTGATTGCAACTAATAGTTTCACGATATTTCGATCATCAGGCAATAATGCTACAAATACTGTACATGCTTTTTATAAACAAATAAAGTAGGCGGCTCATCAAAAATAATTAAAAAATTACAGGTGGTAACGTATTACAAAGTGTTATTGTTCTGGAAAAGGAAGAAAGAAAGGATGTCGCATGTGGATACGGTTTAAAATTACTAAAGAGTGATATTTTTTTAATTATTTTTTTATTTATTTTTTTTATTTATACAGATAGATAGATAGATAGATAGATAGATAGGTAGGTAGATAGGTAGATAGGTAGATAGGTAGATAGGTAGATAGGTAGATAGGTAGATAGGTAGATAGGTAGATAGGTAGATAGGTAGATAGGTAGATAGGTAGATAGGTAGATAGGTAGATAGGTAGATAGGTAGATAGGTAGATAGGTAGATAGGTAGATAGGTAGATAGGTAGATAGGTAGATAGGTAGATAGGTAGATAGGTAGATAGGTAGATAGGTAGATAGGTAGATAGGTAGATAGGTAGATAGGTAGATAGGTAGATAGGTAGATAGGTAGATAGGTAGATAGGTAGATAGGTAGATAGGTAGATAGGTAGATAGGTAGATAGGTAGATAGGTAGATAGGTAGATAGGTAGATAGGTAGATAGGTAGATAGGTAGATAGGTAGATAGGTAGATAGGTAGATAGGTAGATAGGTAGATAGGTAGATAGGTAGATAGGTAGATAGGTAGATAGGTAGATAGGTAGATAGGTAGATAGGTAGATAGGTAGATAGGTAGATAGGTAGATAGGTAGATAGGTAGATAGGTAGATAGGTAGATAGGTAGATAGGTAGATAGGTAGATAGGTAGATAGGTAGATAGGTAGATAGGTAGATAGGTAGATAGGTAGATAGGTAGATAGGTAGATAGGTAGATAGGTAGATAGGTAGATAGGTAGATAGGTAGATAGGTAGATAGGTAGATAGGTAGATAGGTAGATAGGTAGATAGGTAGATAGGTAGATAGGTAGATAGGTAGATAGGTAGATAGGTAGATAGGTAGATAGGTAGATAGGTAGATAGGTAGATAGACGGGAATCTATACTATATTTCATACTCAAACTGCAGACAGTACTGTTTCGCCCTTTGTGGGCTCGTCAGTGCAGCACAGAGCTTCTGAGACATAACTCTCTGGCCATGTTGCCGGAGCAAAAACAGCTTAAAGAGTTATTGTGGGACGCATGCGCAGTGAACATTGCATTACGCTAACAACAGGTTCCCATCTCAGATAGAGTGCTCAACCAAACTTTCGTAAGGGAGCGTTATTATATTGTTACTATATTTCATAGAATATTTTTCCCTCTTTAGTTTTGATCTCTTATCTTGCCTCCCAAAATACCACTTTGCAAGTCCTCATTGTGTAAACTCTTATTTATTTTTATTTTTTTATTTCAGCTTTTTGTCCATGTTTTGGGAGTGTTCTGAAAAGCTTACCTTCTCGTTACCAGCTCAGCTTGTTGCATCTTGTGTGCCTCGTTTTTCTCAACGCCTTCATTCACATGCAGTTGTTATTCATCGCTGCAATAAATCTTTTTTTGATTATGCCTTTTCCCCCTCATGCTGCAAGATGGATCTTTTGAGGGTTTTGAGTGCTTTCCTACATCATATGATTTGAATGTTTTGAAGTCCAAAGATAACTCATCTCTGTTGGCTTCACCTTATTGGGTTTTTTGGGTTTTTTTGTTTCTCTTTTGTTCTGTCATTTCTCCACTACACTTAGTGGCATTATCCGTTTTTTGGTTCTTAAGCAATTTATTTATTTATTTATTTATAATGAATCTTTATACAGGATAAAACACTTCAACAAAAAGATATGCTGTTATCAATGTGCGTCCTGTAAAATTAAGATAAAAACTACTTTAATAGAAATTTAAACCATTTAAAAATAAAAACTGATTAACTATAAAATTGTTTAACTGATAGCGTAAAAGAATTAAATTTTTTTATCTTTCTCACATCCATTGGTAGCTCATTGTAAATTTTCGCGCCAGTAAACGAAACTGCTCTTTTTCCATATTCTGTCCTCATTTTTGGTAGTCTCAAGGAAAGATCGTTATTACGTGTACCGTGATTGTGCTGAATGAGTTGATAATATTCACCAAATTGTTCACATATGTCTTTAACCATACACTTACGAAAGAAGTAACAGAGATAACGTTTTGTTACGTTTTGAAGGCATGGTAATTCAACAGTACAGTCTCTTTGGTTTTCGGAGATAATCTTTGAAACACGACTTTTCAGCATTTGTAACGACTTCTGAAAAGTCGTGCTTCAAAGATTATATACATTGACGTATATATATAATATATATGATATGTATAATATATAACGACTGAATTTGCTTACGTAACTTTCAAATTTGGAATGTATCTAGAAAAATTTCTTTTTCGTATTTTTTCAATAAAGCAATATTATCCAATATTATGCATTTGAGTCATTTAAACGGAATAGAACTGTTGTTAAGTAAGCCGCAATAACTTTTAGTTCATCTCCCTTTGGTTACTTCTATCGAGTTTCTCTGTATTGGAATCGATTAGCGAAACTTCAAGAGGGTCATTGCTTGGACATGCCTGACGATCGGTTACCTCCTAGCCTATGGAAAATGTTTCGGACCTAGTAGCATAAGTAAGCTGCCTAAAAGTACCTTTAACTTTTAGATTCGTTATTTGCATAACACCCTTGCAACTCGTAAAATCTATCCAAATGGAAACTCAGTCTATTTTCTTCTTGCTCCTACTACGTTGAATCAGAAACCCTTCTTCAAGTTGTCGCTGGCTGTATACATACCTTCAGGAAGGTCGTTATACTTGGTGACACAACTCAGCATTACAGCTTTTAACAGAAGCTTTTAAATCTCTTTGAGGCTGTACAATTTACGCTGATATCTGTGGATTAAATGATCTGGTAAATTGGACTTCCAAATACAGGACAGCTTATTTAAAGAAGACCAAGCTTTCGCCTTCCTTACATCGATGTCATGGGCTGTTGATTTTATGTAACTGCCCAGGTAAAGAAAGTCATCGACAGATTCAATGATTTTGCCATTTGTGGATTTTACTTGCGCTTCTTGTTCTTGGTTGAGAGCTATGTATTTGGTTTTCTTGCAGTTGATGTACAGCCCAATCTCACTTGCTGCGATTTCAAGGGTGTGGAGTAGNATATCTGTGGATTAAATGATCTGGTAAATTGGACTTCCAAATACAGGACAGCTTATTTAAAGAAGACCAAGCTTTCGCCTTCCTTACATCGATGTCATGGGCTGTTGATTTTATGTAACTGCCCAGGTAAAGAAAGTCATCGACAGATTCAATGATTTTGCCATTTGTGGATTTTACTTGCGCTTCTTGTTCTTGGTTGAGAGCTATGTATTTGGTTTTCTTGCAGTTGATGTACAGCCCAATCTCACTTGCTGCGATTTCAAGGGTGTGGAGTAGCTTTTCTGCGTCAGAGGTGGTATCAGCGAGAAGTGTAAGGTATACATACAGGTATACATACAGTTATACATACTTGAATTGAAGAAAGGGTATGAAACAAACCCGGATAAAAATGGTTTTAGAAAATATGAAAAATATCGTTCTTTGATTCGTGATTTACATTCCAACTTTTCAAAAGTTAGCTTCATAAATCTTTCCATTAGCTCTTTAGGTATATTCGGTCAATCTTGTATTACTTTCAGTGAAATGTTCAACACTTTGAACATGGAAAACAGACACGGGAGCTTTCTTTCAACCAAACTTTCCAATATAATCATTTGCACCACATACTACATATTCTGTCGTAGAAACCAACCATGGACAAACCCTGAATTATTGTCGTTTTAATAATTTTGTTAGTAAACTATTTGGTATAAATTTTGTTAAATAGGCAAGCCAATGCAAGCCTACCTTCATTAGTAAGGTTCGTAATTGTATATGTTCAGATGGAAAAAAATATTATTAGCACCCTCTTTTTACATTTCAGGAATCAGAAAGGCTAACAAAGCTAGAATATTGAAGACAGGTACAAACACAAAAACCCAATGTTTGACAGAGAATGATACCTTTCTCTTAAGTGAGAAAAACAATTTAATAGTGATTAGGTTTTGGAATATTCAAATACCAAAGTACACTAATATACTTAATGCTCACCTCCACCTTGCCTCTAAAGAGACAGAACAAAATAATGCACTTAATGCTCGTATATTTGTGATCAATTATAAGCACAACAAAAAACATAAGTGCCATGAAAATGATTTCAATTTTGAACAACACTCTTCGATGCCTTTGAGAATATTAGGGAAGAAAAACGAAAAGGATGTAATCGACGTCAGATATTCTGTGAACAAAACAATTTCTCGGGACAACTACAGCACAAAAGATAGTATTCTGATTGTAATAAAGAATAACAAAAAGGAAAAATTCAGTAGATCATTTTATGGCATTCAAGAAGAAAGTCATGCTCCAATATTATTTATAGTATATAAGGAATCAGGTATAAAATTATTTCTATGCTTATGTATTTAAATAAGAAAAATATGATGATATTATTATAATAAGGTTCTAACCAAGTTCAATGCTTTTCTATTTTTCTCTTTTCTCATATGCTGTTTTTACATACAATAATCAAAGAGGTATGAATTTCTGTTTTGATTTTTTTAAAGCTTTAGTAAGAATTTTATTTCTTAATATATTTTATTAAAAACAGTTATTTTGACTTATTTAGGTTGGTCTGCACAGCTTTACCCAAAATTGGATGTTGGCTAGATATTACCATACGTTTTTGCAATTTATAATTGCAAATGAATGTCTTCACAACTAAAGTTAAACAATAAAAAATGAAAATTCGCGTTATTTTATTAGTCAATTAAAGGTAAAACTGATCTGACAAACAAAACACAGCAAAAAGCATCTCTGACAAGCAGTAAAGATATTCTTATCCACTAATCAGTGTTTTTCTTTTTAGTATTCAATCCCTTCATCCACCAAAGTTATTAGTGTCAAATAAAAACCAACTAGAAAACTATTGTTAACCCACTTTGTAATACCCTTTTCTCTATACAATAATTGATTGTGGGTTTTCACATGACTTTTAAATGTCAACAAATTATTTCCCAGACAGGTACAATGCCTGATGACGAACAATGATTGAAAAAATATTTGAAATAATTAAATTTTTTATGGATTATAAGCAGACGCACAGAGAAAAGAATAATCTTATGTATGCTTAGTACAGTTAGATTGTGGAAGGAAAAACAGTTTTGTGATTAGGACAACCTTAAAATGAACTAAGGGCTACAGATTCAATTACCTCAGCTAATGTATTTTTCGGATTTTTATAAAATCCCTGTTAATCATTACTCGTTGTAGTACTAATATATTATGAACAAATGATTAATTACCAATTTTTTACTTCATTTTTTAATTTCCTTTCTTTAACGTTCCATATATACCTAGTTGTTTTTTGCTTTCTACCTATCTTAAAATGTCCTTACAAGGAAAATGGTGACATAAATAATATGACATAAAGTTCATTTATGAAAAAAAATCTGCAAAAAGTTTAAGAAAATCTTGTTAAAGCAAGAAAATCAAGTTTTAACTAGCATTGTCGCCCTAATTCCATCTACCGTATGTTCAACTTGCTACTTTTATCTTGTATCCTACTTACTATCATTTTTAGAATATTCTAAAAGTAGGTTCAAACGCAGCATAAAAAGAAATAGCTTTGTGTACTTGATGTGTTTTTACTATTCGGGAAGCCTTTAAGACTTAAAACTGATGTCGTCCCTGTAAGTTGACCGAGTGACTAAATCAACAACTTTAATCAACACTTTTCATGCAAGTGGTTGGTCGGACAACTGTCAATTACATCCCCTGGAAGTAGTGTCCCGAATTCATTTCTTCGTTGTTAGTGTCATATTACGTATGTGTACGGAGATGGATTTGGGTAAGGAAAGATAAATGTCTCTCTGCAATTATGTTCCCTTACAGCCTTGCTTAGGAAAAAAACAAAAAGAAAAACAGGAGCAAATTTCCCACGAAAAAAGAGGCCTAGGGAATTCGTATGCAAGTGTTGTTCTTTATCGTGTATTAAGAGATTTGACAATTTGTTTTGAATTCTACTTTCCTCGTTCTGGTCTTTCATAGTTTGAGTTTTGTGAAAGTCTATAAGGTCTCTGTATTTATCAGGGGTGATTGACTGCATTGTCAAATTAGCGATGAAATGTTTCTGTGAACAATATTTTCCTTTACTTTATACCTAACAAAAATAAATGCAAAATATTCCAGACCAACCAGCACATTATTTCGAGTAAAATAACGATCAAGCAGTCGCAGTTTATTGGGAGTTATAATTTACAATGATACAGTATTAATATGGAATTAACCATTTTAGGAAAAAATTCTCTTCGTAAATAATATCTAGTTTGTACATTTGTATTTAAATCCAGTTATTTATTGAGCACAGCCATTTCTTCAACTTTTTTATGTAGTCTGCCCTTATTTGGACGAGATTCCATTCCTTAGTGTAAAGCCTGGACCTGTTGAAAAAGCAGCTATATCTTCCAATGATCCTACTGGCATGAAAGTGAATCTCCACCATGGCTTTACAACTGTGGATATTACTCTTCATGAAGAAGCTGTTGTTTCTAGTTTTGCTGTACAGTCTTTTATATACTGGGGATTAGTAAAAAAAGTTGCTATAGCAACAATGGATCAAGATGGCAATGCCTTTGTTGAAGGACCAGATAAGGTATTAAAAACAAAAATTATCGTATTTCCTCTAGTTAGCCGGGTCTGAAATAAACACCACGCTTTCATAAGCGAACCAGCACGGAAGATGCCCCTATAAGTCGACATTTTGATGGATAGGGTTTATAGTGGAATCTCAAAAACAAAATTTTGAGTATAATGAAGGGTCGTTACATTCACCTAAGAATAGATTACAATTGTTATCGATGTAAAATATGGAAGTTGTTGTTTTATGATCTCTTTTTTTATTGTAGTTAGGTTAAAAATAGGTAAGCATTCTTTCCATTTTTTGAGTTCTTCGTCTAACTTTATTGCAATGAAAAATCAAGTGGAGGGAAGTGGTTGCTTTCTTTCAGTGCGTCTAAAACGCAACTGATATCACCCAACAGATAGCTGACTCGTTATCTCCCTCCAGTATTTATCAAATATCATTCACATATCAACTCTGGTGAGGCTGCTTCCCCTCTTGTTTTAATCTTTACGCAATTGTTGTCTCTTTTTGTGAAAATATTTCTAGGATTCTTTTTCCTCTGGCCTGTAGTTTGTGGAACTCTTTAGATTATGAGTGGTTTTTTATTTATACAAGACGTGTTTTGGTGTCTACAAGTAACTTTTACCTGTTGGTTTAACCTTCTTTCTTTCTTGGTCTTTTCCTTACAGTTTCATATTGGTAATGGCATTATTCCTTTTATAATCCTTGAACCATAACAAAAACATTTTCTTACAAAACATTCTTGCTATATATTCATAAGTAATCAATATTGTTTGTAAGACTATATGCCTTTTATAATCAGGTCAGGAAATTTAAACTATCAGTTACTCAGAGGGTTGACATTGTATTTTAAAAGATTGAAAAAAAGTAAAAGGAGAGATTTAAAAAATTATTTTTACTATACTTTATTCATGTTGTGGATATTTGTAACTAAATTTGTCTTGCTCCTACTACTTTGAATCAGAAACCCTTCTTCATGTTGTCGCTGGCTGTATACATACCTTCAGGAAGGTCGTTATACTTGGTGACACAATTCAGCATTACAGCTTTTAAGAGAAGCTCAAATGATTCAAATGCATAATATTGGATAATATTGCTTAATTGAAAAAATACGAAAGAGAAATTGTAACTGATAGGGATTTAGTAAACGGCTTTGGGCTGCTCTAGCATTTAATAACTATAAACGTGTGAAACAGCATGTAGTTTTTGCAATAAAAGATATTGAATGATGGCACAGAAAATCATAGCTATCTTGGGAGAATCCTCATGTTATTTTACCTGGTGGCTAGGGTGTTAATGTAGTCACTTTGTCTTTTTACTACGATACTTGTAGCTTGGTGAGCATTTGTTTCTTGTCACTTTTGATGTAGATAAAGTGGTTTGAACCCAGTGGGGCTACTGGTTATAATACGTACTTCAATCTACCAACAAGATTAACTTCTCGTGCTTTTCAACTGAGAGTGGTCGCGGACAAAGCCAGTGTTTCCTTAAAAGTCGCTTTGTATGGATGTTCAGTTCAACTTTGTAAGTATTAAATTTCATTCTATTCTTATTTTACAGTATGGATTTCTTAATGCAAATAACTTTGAATCAATATTTAAGTGGATTTTTTTTCATAGAATATCTTGTCTCCCATAAATTTGAGTTTATTTGTTTACAACATTTACTGCTGATTTGATGTACGGCACCTTCTTCTAGAGTCACTACGTATCATCAGATGATTCCAGTCCAGTGTTGGATGTATTGTCTGGCACTTGGGGTTAGATCAGCTATGTCCACTTGGGTACAGGATCTGGAGAGTAGTGGGCTGACAAGGGAATGTTGCATGGTCTGAACCTCTCTTCACTGGCAAGAGATGTCGCCATCCTCATTAAACCCCCACTTTGTCAGGTTTGTTTAGCATCGCCGACAGCAGTTCTCAAACGATTGGGGCAAGACCAGGGTGGCCATACTTTAATGGCGCCAGGTGAAAGAGATTCGCTTGGCCTGATAGAAGACACGGTGTGTGGAGATTGGGTAAGATATTCAGTCTACAGAGCAACACGCTGCTTGTCCGGATTTCTGCTCAGAGCCTCTGTAAAGTGCAGGAAACTGTGGCTTGACTTTAGCATTTTTCTGTTAGCTCATGATTGTAGAGTTGGTGGTGGGTGTCAGTTTATTGTCTCAGCTTTTCCTTCTGGGATGAACCAGTCCTCCGGATGCTTGGTGGAGCAATCCCACTAAGTAGGTTCTTAAGACTGATTAACAGAATTAAGCGACACTTGTCTAATGTTCACGGAGAAAAAACCGTGTCAATTTAAACAAGTAGACAGCGCAAGAGTTTACATACAATTGTTAATTGTGAATCACTAAACATTTTTGAGCTCAAACTGTTCAAAGCAATAGGTAGAGCTAGGTCTGCCTTCCATTTAGGAACAAAGGAAGCAAGATATTTCATCACAACCTCATGATAGACAAAAGAAATTCTGTATGGTCGTGAATCATTTCAAAAAGCCAGTCACAAAATGGAGCGAGCGTTCTGTTCTCCTTTATTGTTGTACGTATTGATAAAAAGGCCACTTTGTTTGTGTTTATTCGGTCTTCTTGATCCACTACGTTTCCAGCGTAAAAACGTTTGACCAAAATGAATTTGATGTAAATGCGTTATTTTTTTTCTTCAAGTTAACAAATTCTATTATTTTTGTGAATATTTTCTTTTCATTTAATTTATTGTTTACGTGATCGAGATCTGGGCAGTTAAATAATTATGCCACTTTTTAAAAGTGGTGGAATAATCTGTAGTCATTCTCTTTAGCAAATTATTTCTTAGGCAAGTATACTTTTGAAAATTCAAGTTATACATTCACTTCAAAATCAGTAATGTCTCCAAGACACAATTGTCATCATTTTTACTTACAAAAATATATCAAAAGTAAGATATAGGAGATGCCAAATACAATGCAGATATTACTATATAAGTAATCCTAGATCTGGTCAGCATTTATCAATAGAAAATGAAATATGGTATTCAAACAAGCAGCGTTTATTACCTATATGTCAGTGGATTTATTTTGGAAATATCTTTATATTTTAGGAAGCGATAAGGACTTTATACCAGTTGCCATTTTGGATTGATATTTGTATTTTCTGTGCAGTCAATTTTCTTTAACTTGAATTTAATGCTGCAGGACAGCAGTTCATCCTTGACAAAGGCATTAAAGTGCCATGTTTATTAAACATAACTGATACAAGCATGCAACCAAAATAGTTGTAGAAGGCCTTCATATATCATGCAAAAAAGTAGTCATTAAAACAATAGAAGTCTTTTTCACTTAATTACCTTTTTAATCAAAACTTTAGATGCTCCTATATTAGCAAATGAATATGAAATGTCATCAACAACATTGCTCTACCACATTAAAACGTAGGAGCTGTCATATAATCAGATGTACGAGTAAGAAAAACTCTAACTTTACAGTACTCAGAGTTTCATGTTATTCACAATCTTCAGCTGTATACAAATAATTACTTGAAAAACATTTTGTACAAAAATGTTATACAAATAATTGTGTAACCAGCTGAAGATTGTGAAAAACATGAAACTCTGAGTAATGTAAAGTTAGAGTTTTTCTACTCATTCATCTGATTATACGCTCCTATAAACAATATTTATGATCAATATAAATACTTCACTTAGTATTATTCTTGTTTTCTTTCCTCCTAGTAAAGTCAAATCATGATCAGCCCCCAATCATTAGTGCAGGGGTTAGTGGAAATATTTTACACCATAAAGGAACAGGATATCAAATTTTATACGACAGTTCAAATATTACTGCATTGGTAAGAGGACATTCTAATCTGTGGTTAGCCTCTACACCTTTTATTTCAGAGCATTGGAATAACTTTATGATAACATGGAGCACAACCAAAGGGTTGATCCTATATAAGAATGGAATTGAAGTCGCGTCAGCTTTGACAGGAAAACCGGTTGAACCGCAAAAATCACAAGTGACACAAACCTATTTCAGTATTTTCAGAGGACCTTATGAAACGAACAAACATCTTTTAGGCACATTATCTGATGTTAAAATGTGGTACACATTTCTGAAAAAGGCTGAGGTATACAAACAATATAACGAAGGTGAGATTCAATTAGTTTTAGAGCTTTACTTAATCGAAAAGGCAATTGCAATAAGGAAGGTGCTATTGTAATTAGCTTCATTAATATTTTGCATTTCATTTACACACACACACACACACATACATATATATATATATATATATATAAGTACATCAATGCTTGTATATGTCAATATATATGTAAATAGTTATATCTGAATATCTAAATCTGTATCAATAGGTAAGGAAAGGAATATTATAAGAACAATATTTCTATCATAGAAATGTATCCTATTAAACAGCTCAAAAACACATAATAATTGGCAATTTTGAATGTAAGTTCAATTTTTGCGTAAACGTATAAAAATTAGAAAAATGTTAAGGTTGAAAATTTCATCTTTTTAACTAAGGTAAAAAGAAAAGGAATCTGGCTACAATACAGAACAAGTAATATACAACCAATTCAAAAGGTATCTTATAGAAAATGGCAGACTTAAAGCAATAACCAGCAATATGAAAAATTCTAAATAAACTAAAAGTATATAACAAAAACAAATGCAGAAAAGCAACTGACTGATTTCAAAAATCTCCTGAATACAATTAAAAACTAACTTCCGGAATTAATTGGAGAATTATTGAAAAGCAGCTTCAAATAAAGCGAAAAAAGTGAAGTAATTTAAGTAATAGTCAAAATTAGAAAAGCACCTGGCTTCTACAATATCTCGTCTGACGTTCGAAAACGTGCGTCTGTCAAGGACATTGTAAGTTAGTCATGAAACCTAGTCATCAGCAAAAGTATAATTAATGAATGAAGGGGATACATTTTCTTGTTTTCCAAAAGGCAATTTTAGCCTTAAAGAACAGAAAAACATCATTACACATACGAATATCCTAGCAAAAATCTACACAAAAATTCTACTGTATAAAATACAAAAAATAATTAAAGCAATGGTTAAGAAAAAAATATTTTAGAAACTGTTGTTCAATTATGGGAGAAAAAATTGTGACAGATCATCAAATCAACAGAGAAGTGCGCATCAACATTTGAGTGCAGTACTGAAAATTGGATTTATAAAATATATTTGTGGTGTGAAAATTCTTTTTAACATAGAGCTGACTTAAAATAAGCAATGCTGCCTTTATGATTTTGTACAAAACATAAAGCTGAAATTTGGCCTGGAGATGGAATTACAGACAAGTTTAATGTTTTAACTGGAGTCCTCCAAGGGAACGTTTTAGCATCCCTTCTACTCAATATCTTGTCATCTTCTTCAATTGAGTGGATGGAGCCTCTGAGATACTGCACAGCTTAGAAAGAGTAGTTGCAAATATTAACCATTACTTTGAAATAAAGTAAAAAAGATAAAAAACCCCAGTTCTTTTGATAATTAGAAAATTTTAAAAAAGAAACAATAATTTGACATATTTTCTAATAATTGCAGTTCCTTGTGAAAACTCAATAAAAACATTTACTACTTTATTTTTATATAACAAAACTTTGCAGCTAAGTTTTGCATCAAAAGTCAGAAAATATCGAAGACTTACTTTGTGTTTTCCTAAAATCTATTTTGTACTGTTTATAAACTTTGACAATTAGATTAATTAAAAAATAAATAAAATATTTGGATGGATTTTTTAAGCGATCTTTAACTTGCCCTGGAATGAATATTTCATTTCAAAAATACCATTTTGGAAATGTTTCCTCTCTTGCATCTGTCATAAGAGAAAGCAGAGTTAAATTTACAAGTCATCGATAGAAAGGCAGAAAGGACTGCTTATTGATACTCTGCTTTGGCAGCCTGCTGAAAGAAGTCGTGGTATTAGATACTATTGCAAAACATGTATTGACCAGTTTTTCGAAGATATAGAATGCAATGTGAACGAAATCTCAAAACCAATGAAAGATTTCACAATTGGCAACAGAAATTAAAATAAAACCAAGCACTGTAGACCTGGTAAAGTAACTAAGGCAGAATAGACAATTTTGAAAGATCCTTTAATTGAGCGGAAATTAAATATATGGAATTGGCATATTGAATTTTTCACGTAATCCTCAAACGATCTAAGTTATACACATAAAAATCGTGATATCTGCTGAAAATATTTCAATTTTAAACTAAATTGGTGAAAATTTTTTAAAAATTAAGTGCAAAATGTTTGAATATTTTAATGGCAAATTTTTTAATCTTGCAGTATCAAATTTTAAAATATTTTAATGAAAAATTTAAAAAACGTTTAGGTGTAAAATTTTAATATATGTTAGCATCAAGATTTATAAATCGTACTTTTATGTATCACACAAAATAATAAATAGTTTCATTTAATATATATTTCAACCTTTTAGATATTTATAATTTCGAGGTGACTTTTGACGTAAAACGAACCAAAAGAGGAAATGATATACTAAGAAATTAGTTGACTAGAAAAGTATTTGCAATTTTACATATATGTTTTAAATAATGTATTTAAAGAGTTAATTCTTTTTCTCTTTTTACTAGAACACACAAGCTTTTCTATTCCATTCAAATATGGCTACGGAGATTGGAAGTTATCGTATTGCTGCAAAACAGTATTTTCACCAAATAATGATGTCACATTTGGTTTCCACAAAGGTATTACATTTGACATGTTGAACATTTTATCGTATGGCTGTATCTGTGCATGTAAATATGTATGTATTTAAGTATATGTTTATGTATTTATGGATTTATGAATGAATATGTGCATGCATGTATTAATTTATGTATGTATATGTTCATGTATTTATTGATTTATGAATGAATATGTGCATGCATGTATTAATTTATGTATGTATGTATTGATTCATGTATTTATGGATTTATGAATGAATATGTGCATGCATGTATTAATTTATGTATGTATATGTTCATGGATTTATTAATTTATGAATGAATATGTACATGCATGTATTAATTTATGTATGTATATGTTCATGTATATATGTGTGCATGTCGGTATTTATTTAGACATGTATGCATATATCAAATGTCGAAAAATATAATCTCCAAGTACTAAACGGAAAATTTGTCTGAAAGACATTGTCTGGAGTATCAACCTGAACCTTCCTATCTTCATATGAATTGATGTATGCATTTGACACATTGACACATGTATATATTTATATAGGTATATGTATATTTCAGTGTAAAGTTAGATAGGTATCTGTGATAGGGAAAAATATATGGAAATCATCTTTTAGTCTCAAAGAGTGTATGGTAGAGCGCATGGATTCCATTAAAAAAAGGATCTTGTAAATCTAGTCTACAAAGACTCTCCAACATCTGTCATATATGGTTGAAGTCATTTAGAAAACTCATATGAGATAATGAAGTGGGAAAGGTAATTATTTTTCTAGGAATTGCACATCACAAAAATCCATCGCTTATAACTAGATGGACCTATAAATATAAAAATTAGTATATTGAGAGCATCCACCTATTTATCAAAAAAGGTGTACCGATTTGGTCCATGATAATTTTCTTTAAGTAGAACTTATACATCGAACAGAAGGTCATGGATATTAAAGAGAAAAATCCGACCAAAGTAGCAGATATTTAAAGCATAAATAGAAAGACATTCGCTTTTTTTTTACAAATTACTGACACTGAATCTTTATTAACTTTACAGCCAATTTTGTAAGTATCTCCCTCCTGAGCTCTTTTTTGCGTTTTGAATCATTTTTATTACCGATATCGCTGAGCAACAGACGGCAGAAGAGTTTGAAGCAAGTATGTTTTTAATGTGTCTCAGCAGGCATAACTGCTATTGTCCCAAGTGTAAAAAACTCCGTTTACCACTCAACAAGTAATAACCAGTGATAAAAGATAAATATCAGTATATATTACCCAAGGTAAATCAGCAGCCAAAGAAGATCTTAGCCTTCTTCTTTGATGGGTTGAGTCGAAGTATAAACTCCTTTACACCTTGGATCTGGAGAATGGCTTCGATTCGAATCCTAAGTGTAAGAGCCTAAAATATCTGCTCAGCAAATACATCCGAGAAAAGAACGCCTGCCCATCAGAATATGTTTATCAGGGAACTGATGCATGAAAAATGTTGTCAATGGACTACGTTGTCAATTCTTCTTCTTCTGAGTTCCTTATCCTTTCAGGACGTTGGAGATCATGGTCTTCCATCTATTTCTCTCTTTTGTCGGTGCTAAAATTTCACAGTCATTCCTCTTGAACTGGAGATCCTTGTTCAAGCTGGTAATGAATTTCAGTCTCTGTCTTTCTCTACTTTTATTTCCTTCAATCTCCCCTGTTAACACCAAGTTTTCAATTCCTTCACATCTCATGGCATGACCCAGAAACTGCAGTTGTCTCTTTCTAATTACCTTCATCAACTTCCTTTTCATTCCTGCTCTCTCTAATACCACTTNCACTCCTCTTGAACTGGAGATCCTTGTTCAAGCTGGTAATGAATTTCAGTCTCTGTCTTCCTCTACTTTTCTTTCCTTCAATCTTCCCTGTTAACACCAAGTTTTCCATTCCTTCACATCTCATTGCATGACCCAGAAACTGCAGTTGTCTCTTTCTAATTACCTTCATCAACTTCCTTTTCATTCCTGCTCTCTCTAATACCACTTCATTGCTCACTTTGTCAGTCCAAGATATTCTAAGAATTCTTCTCAGGAACCACATTTCCACTGCTTCTATTCGTTTTTTCATGATTTCATTGATGGTCCAAGCATCACACCCATAAAGCAAAACAGACCACACATAACATTCTAGGACTCGAATCTTAGTTTTTACTTGCAGCTGCCTGTTCTTGAAAACTAACGTTGTCAATATGAAAACCAAAAGCTGAAAACTTTAACAAAAGACGATGCAATCAATGTTTATATTCAGGTTCATTATGCAATAGAACTGATGATCACTTAATGAAGAATTGTGTCGAAAACTCAAGTGTACCAAAGAGAAAGTTAGCTCAGTTAGATGTTACTCCACGACCAGATTTTCTCTCGTCAAAACACAAAAGACAAAATCTTCAAGTTATCAAAATCGTATGTGTGCAATTTTCTTGTCTTGGCTACAATGTAATCTATATTGGCAAAATCGGCAAAATTGTTGTTTTAGCAATTTTATTTCATTTTTTTAAAAACAGCCATGGTATACCTATATTTTCGCGTAATTTACAGTAACGGAACATTTACTTTTATTTTCTTTATTAAATTTTATTTCACTGCAATTTTTTCCTATTTTTAGTGCCGCGTAAAGTCATCAAAGTTCGTAATGAGATGGCAAGCACATATAGTTTTACTCTGCAAAAGTGTCAAATAAAAACAATTTATAATACCTGTACTGGAAGCCTAATCCAAGATCTATTAACGCTACATTTTCTCTTACCCAAACTTGGTACCGATGTAAATTTGGAGGAAGTATATTTGCATTTAACCTCTGATACAGAGAGTCAGGATGCCCTTGAATATTCCATTGCTATTCAACATCCGGGTCGTATAATAGGTCTTTTTTCACCCTGTATTCATATGTTACAATCAACTTTATTTCCAAATGTTAACAACTGGAATTTACAATTTAGTAAGAAGACCAAGACATATAAATCACCAAACCTTAAAGATATGTTGAATGAGGCTCTGGAAATTTCACATTCTTCGAACAAAATGGTAAGGATTTCTCTTTCCATTTGGAGCAAAAGAGATGGCTTGCCATGTGTGGATAAAGAACATCAAATCGATTTATCGAAATCGTACTTAGAAGTTATTTGTTTTTCAAGCAGACCAGGTAATTTTCTTGTCACATAACTATTAAGTTACCATTTTGGTAAGCTCTACTGTCATATCAGGCTAACTCCCACCAATCTACTTTCTATTCTTCCAACAACCGTTCCTCTTTCTCTTTATAATATGTATATACCGATTTAAAAAAAATGGTATATATATTAAATTTTATATATTTAATATATATTACAAATATATTACATATATATTCTTGTAGTAGTTTGGGTACTCTGCCACATTACCTGCATTTTATGAACGAAAAGAGGCTTAGCATTGCTCAACAATTATAGCCACAATAACAATGTGTTGGTTTCCTATTAGTATGAATACATGGGTTCAAGTAAGAATAATGAG
>RDPX01000186.1:554683-567132 GCA_003991215.1 Morbakka virulenta
AGACCCAGACCCATACCCAGACCCAGACCCAGACCCAGACCCAGACCCAGACCCAGACCCAGACCCAGACCCAGACAAAGACACAGACACAGATTTCATTTGATATTTAATCAATCAAAATAGTTTTTTATTGTCAAGATCCTGAACGGTGGAAAAAACAGCTCTGATTGAATCATTGTTTGAAGGTTAAAAAAAATTTAAACAATTAAGAAAGACAAATATGACGACAAAATCCTATTTTCACTAAAATTATAGTTTTTACAAACATTCTAAGAAGTTTATTCATACCATCCCTAAATTTGTTCATTACTCATGTCCATTAATACATTGACACAATAAGTCTATTTCTCTAAGGTGATGCTTGTTGGGGTCAAAACCCTGCATAGAAAATTCACTATCTGGAAACAATAACGCAATCATCAAGAATAATTTCTATTACCTTGATTAGTGTTGATTTCAGTTAGCAGGGTGATCATATGTTTAGATCATATGTTTGGAGATTGAGCGAGAAGAAAATGGAGGCAAGACTCAGATGGTATGAGCATTTGATCAAAAGGGAAGAGAACTATATCGGGAGGAGAATGATAGACATGTATCGGCCAGGGAGGAGGAAGAGAGGAAAACCAAGGAGACGCTACATGGATGTAATAAAAGAGGAAATGAGGGGGATGGGAGTGAGAAGGGAAGTTGCTGCTGACCGCAGCAAAGGAAGGCATATGATACGCTGTGGCGACCCCTAACAGGGAGCAGCCGAAAGATAGAGAAGAAGAAGAAAAAGTCGACAGACTTTAAATAAAGTGATATGTTTTTCATCCCATCTTCATGACCTTTCAGATTGATATAAACTACAAGCAGACCAGAAAGGAAACCCCAAGTAGAAATTCAAATATTATTTTGAAGCTATATTTGTTTATCTATAGTTTTCCGTCTATGTGATGCTAGTTTGGGTTTACCATAAGCTGTTTTAGTCACTACGTGATGAAAACATGTAAAAATGAAATACCTTTTTACTATGCTTCTAATGGATGAAGTATGTACGTCAATTTTATTAGCTATCTCTACTTTTATAGCCTCAGAAAATAAACCAAGTTATAGACTCAGAAAATATTTTCTGCTCCTATGGAATTCAAGTGGAAGAGGCATAAGTGGAACGGAAGTTAGGATTGGAAAATCAGCCCTTTTAAGTCAAAGGATCGAAACTAGCAATATCCATTGGGCACAAAAGTAAATAATAAGATCCAAATCACTGACTACATCCTAGTAATCGTTCAAGACAAAATAGAAGAAACAAATTTTTGCTGTTCTGGACTGGATTTCAAACTTAAATGAAAAAGCTTACTTGACGTATGACTAAAATACGGTGGTGCAAAATAACTACTATTAGCTGTCAATTAAACACAGACTCTTTATAAGTGTTGTCATTAATATTAAAAATATTTTGGTTGAGACTTTCTTTTCTGACAGGGAAAATATTAAAAAAGCAGTGTAGCATTTGTTATGCGTGATGAGCATTTGTGAACTGTTTTAACTCTGTGATGACACTCTTTACGAGAAAGACTTCCAATTTAGAAAAAACACTGTTGGTGAACTTAATAAAGGTGGGTTTTCAAAAATAAATAGAAGAGAGAGGCTTTCCTGCTACCTAAAAGCATAGTCGTACTTCAGTTAAAATCTACCAAAGTAATGGTATATAGGAATTTCCTTAGACGTCAACTTGCGTGTGGGTTGGATTACTGGTTCTCAAGGAGGGTTCAATTCTCACTTATAGCTTCAAGCAGGATGTTCGGCACGTAAGTGGTCATAACCTGAGATTTCCACTGCACAATGGTGCTAAATTAATTGAGGGGTCAGTTTTGGGGCTTTCGCAGAACGGACGCCTGTACTTGGATGATAAAGTCAAGACCGGTACAAGAGGCAGAGGAATTCCAGAAATCAATAGCTCCAGCAATACAACTGCAAGGCGTGTGGCATGCTTCATATAATTTATATTACGCGGATTTCAATGTTGCCTTAAGTATTGTATGACTTGTCACCTAAGAAAGGTTGGAAACCTACTGAGTAGTATATCATATTTTGAAACTGAAATCTAGCAGGGTTTACAACAGATCACAAAACAATTTGAGGGGAACTGGGCTCCTGGGTTGAATCTCAATGAGAGTTACAGGGAAGAGGATCAGACCAGTACGTGATCACGATTGGAGCCAAAAGTCACCCGGTGGAAGGTTGAAGTGCTAAACTTGCATCGTCCTGGCTACAGGATGAAAATGACTACCTGGAATGTTACAAACTTGCATCATGATAGAAAGCTAGAAATCTGCTTACAGGAAGTGCTGAGTTTGCATATAGATGACAAAGCAGAAATGAGATAACAGAGAGTGGAAAAATGACAACAGAGGGTCATACAAACTATTTTTAGGGGCGCCAAAAACATCAACATGGTGCAGAAATTAAATATCTTTTGAGGAATGGAAGAGAACAGTTGTTTTAATAGTTTATGTCCATGAGTATAAAGTTTGGAAAAAGAAAACAAGACAAGGGAGCTTCGTCAGTAAATTGAAAGCATCACTAATGCAAAGCAAAATGTCAACTCCACCATGGGACGAGTAGGAAGAGTGTCAGTAACTGGTAACGTTACTCCAGATTTGCTCAAGGAAGACGTTCTGGCAACAGTGCAATCCAGATGTAATCATAAATCTCTGTGCTTAGATGGTGTCACATCGGAATATCTTTGAAAGCAGTAAGTTAAGACAGTTATATATATACTCTAGTTAATGTGTGTATGAAGCAAAATGCACTTCAATACCAATGACGTCAATACCAAGGACTATGAACCTTATATATATATATAAATATATATATGGTCATAGATTACGAGAAAGCTTTTGATAGATTTGTACATAACAAACTACTGGACAGCCTGCTCTACATTTTGACATGAATGATCTTCGCATCATAAGTAAGCTTAATATGCAACAATCTGCTTGTATTCTATTGGAACAAGACAAGATACCAGAGACGCTTTCCATCAAGCGAGGAGTGGGTCAGATTTCGTGCTGTTCCTAGAGTTATTCGATCTCTTTGCTGATGATGTATTCCGTGAGACAGACAAGTTAACTGGTGTAAAGACCGGTGCCCTCGATATGACAAACCTGATATATACTGCTAGCAAAATCTGAGGAGGAACTCCAAAATATATTTGATGTTGTGAAGGAAAAAGGCTTAACAAAGGGACTTCGAATGAACGTCTAGAAGAATAAAACCATGCTTGTGAGTAGGAATAAGATCCCACCGACAGTACGAACTCTGATGGACAGTGTAGAGCAGGAGCAAGTGTCCTTATCAAATTCCTGGGCCTGACTATCAGTGATGATAAGAGGTCAGAACAAGAGATCCTGAAAAAAATTAAAACTGTGCTGTGACGCCTTCAAAATATGAAACAGAAGTTAATCACAAGAACCTAATCACTAGAAACAGGGTAAAGAATATCCCAGTGGTACTTTTTATAAACACTACTGCATCCAAATGAGACGTGGACCTTCAATAGTAAACTCCTATAGGAAATTGATAGCTTTGAAATGTGGGTGTATAGGAGGTTACTGAGAATACCCTATACTGATCATGTTACCTACACAGACGCTTTAAGCCTGTCGGAGAGAGAGGCTTGGTTTTGAAAGACAAGATCAAGGAAAGAAATCTGAATTATTTTGGGGAACATGATGAGAAAAGCAGGACTCCAGTAACAATTAGTAGAAGGTAATGTGGAGGGAAAAAACGAAAGTTGAAAAGCAGGAACAACATAGCTACGTGAGTTTGCTTCATGGGCAGGGTAGAGCAATGTACAATATTTGCTAATGGCCAGGGATTAAAAAATCTGGAGTTCAATTGCACCATTTCTGTCTGGTATATGTATGACCATGAGGTAACAGATAATCATATCTAAGTAGCCGAAAAAACGTTTCTGATTAAACAGCTCTTCTTATCAAATAAAATATGATTTCTGTAGCTAAAGTTGATAATTTTAACAGCAAAGTGTATAAAATTCAATAGTAGCTACCTGTTGATTTTCAGTGTAAACAATTTGCAAAATTTTGTTATCAAAAAGGTTAAATTATTTGATAAATTTCGGCCTGTCCTTCATTTTAAAGCATTAGACGCCATCTCTTTCTAGTTTTAGTTGTCTGGGTCTTGTATACTAAAACTAATGAGTGTATCTTCCTTAATTGTTTTAGATAAACAATCACAGAAAGTAAAGTAGTGTTTTTCATCTTTTCCTTCTTTACCTAGTTTACAAAATACATCTTGACTTAAGCTTTCTCATTCCCACCTCTTTGTTCAGAAGACCCTTTATCTTAGACCTTATTTCTTCCTCTCCTTAAAAGAAGACCGGACAACAGTAAAGCACCAACAAATGTGATTTCATTGGCATCATATCAGGGTTGTAGAACGTGTGCTCTTATTCAATGCTCAGTGTAGACGAGCACCAGGAGAAATCCTCTCTACTACAATAAACCTAATATTAATCTTAATATTTCACATTATATTTAGCTGGCACTCTATATATTCTCTTGAAAGTCAACACCAAAAGCAAAGTATTCTTATTCTATCATCAGTGGCTTCAATCTTTTTTCTTTTCCGCGTCGAGATTTTTTCCACTTTTCATTGTGGTGTTGCTTTCCTTATCATTCTACTCTACTTTGCTCCTTTAAGAGCGATCACTTCTTCTCGCCAATTAAAGTTAAATGTCCTCATATACAGTCTACCCATTTCACCTTTTACGTGATAGTTCTCCTCTTTCCTTTTACTGTATCCAAACCAGTTCAGTAAGGGTTTTTCAAATCTCTTCAGCATCATCATGACTTCAATTTTCTTACTGATGTCTTCATCCATTACCAGTTGCTATCAACTTTACCAAGCAAATGGTAATAGTAAGAGGCAACTGTTAATAAATTTCATCGTGTATATATATATATATATATATATATATATATATATATATATATATTAATATTGGTTGTCTTTAAAATGTGTTTTTTTAGGTGGGGCATTATTTCTCCAATGGTATACGTGGACGTCTTTTTCAGAAAAATTACTTGGAAAGAACATGACAAGTTTCAAATGTTTTTCAATAACTTTATAGCGTACGAAAGATACAGCATCAATCTTCAAATACTAGGATTTAGAGGAGGTAAAATTTTCACTTAAGTCATATAACCCAGATAAAGATCTATTTACTGATGATGGGTCAAGTACCCAATTTAAGGGAGGTATTTATAAGAATTATTATTTTGACTTAAACATAATTTTGTTACAATATATTTTGTTTTGAACAAACATAAAGACATTGTAGTTTCTTTCTCTTTTAAATATTAAAAGCCCTTGGTCAATGTTTCTAAGGCTGATTATTTTACAGTCTGATCTACAAAATTTATTTATATTTATTTATTTATTTATTTATTTTTTATTTATTAATTAATTAATTTATTTATTTATTTTTAATGAATTTTTATAAAGGATAAAACACTTCAACAAAAAGATATGCTGTCATCAATGTGCGTTCTGTAATGTGGGAAATACCTTATTGTATAGCAAGCTACAAAATAGCACGTTTTGTTATTTTGAACCACCTTTTTGTTGTGATATCAAATTTTGAAATGGTTATTTAAAAATTTTTCTTTTTTTTGTCTCCTTAGGATCTAAATTTTGCGTTTTTTAAAAATTTTTGAAGAATATTCTTTTGCTTTTGTTAAAATGTGTCCATAAGTGTATTCCATTACCTTGTTAAGAAGGTATTTTCAAATGGTTAAAAAATTTGTGTAGCCATTTTTTCACAAACCAAATTAGTACAGGCTTACAATGCAATTGAAATAATGAAGTGGATAGTTCTCTTAGTTGTACCAATTATATACAATTTTAATTTACATAAAATAGCTTAGAATTATTTAAATTTCTAATGGTTTATTATTTGCTTGATTAGATTAGCTTGAGTAAATATTCATACCATACCGGATCGGTTGGGGCCGGCAAGGTGGTGTTGGAAACTATGCTACTGCTGAACGACAAAGAAGCAGAAGAGGAGGCTGGAAAAGAAGAGAAAAGCGGGAGAAAAAGAAAGCAAAGCATAGATCATTAGGTTGACAGAAGAAGTAAGGAAAGAGGAGCCCTGGAGCATGTTATTTGCAGACGACATTGTGCTGTGCAGTGAGACCAGAGACGAGGTAGAGGAACAACTAGAAGAGTGGCGAGACGCCTTGGAGTAAAGAAGGATGAAAATAAGCAGAGCGAAAACAGAGTATTTGGTCTTAAACGGAAGAGATCAGGATGAAATAAGGATGCAAGGAGCAGAAGTAAAGAAGGTGGATGACTTTAAGTACTTGGGGTTCACTGTACAGAGCGATGGAGACTGCAACAGGGAGGTGAAAAAGCGTGTACAAGCAGGATGGAACGGATGGAGGAAGGTCACAGGAGTATTGTGTGACAGAAANAAGCAAGACTCAGATGGTTAGGATATGTTAATAGGAGGGAAGAAGATTACATTGGAAGGAGAGTTTTGGAAATGGAAGTGCCTAGGAGAAGAAAGCGTGGGAGACCAAAAAGAAGATATATGGATGTGTTGACAGAGGACATGAGAGCAGCTGGAGTGCGTAGAGAAGATGCGACGAACCGTGAAAAATGGAAGAAACTGATCCGCTGTGGCGACCCCTAAAGGGAGCAGCCGAAAGATAAAGAAGAAGATCTTATTTACATAGTGGATCAATTAAAAGCTTATATTTGCAATTGGCAGAGATAAATGTTCCTCGTCAATAGTATAATTTGGTATTGACAATCCATATTACATTTCTTTTCGTTAATAGAGACCATCACTGTCAACCATAATAATTATAATGAATATTGATATGTCTAATTCTTTGTAGTAGCAAACAATGGCTTTGCAGTATATACAAAAACAAATCCCTTGTCAGCTGTCAATATAACAGTAGCAGTAAAGATGATGGGACCATTACCGCAAAATGCTATTGGATTTAAAGGAATGTTTTTCGGTATTTCAAAGAATGGTCAACTTTATATACACAACGGAGTTATTAAGGGGGACATTGGTGATACGTTTTTGATACCAGACCTTCGTCCCAATTTTTTATATTTCGTAAAAATTGGAGTTGAATCTCATTACGGCATTGGATCTGCTGGTATTTTAGAAACGGATACTCAAGAAGATGGTAAGAAAACACTTACATTTTAGTTAACAAACAATAATGATTATCTTAAGATCATCAGTGCAAACATTTTTTTGGGGGGGTGGGGTGGGGTGGGGGTGAGGGTTATGGGAAATGAATAGTCATTTGATACTCAAGCCTAATTAAACCAACTCTTGCTATATTCCTTAATATCAATACCAGTTCTCATCCTACTCAATGTTGCCTGAGATTCCAGAGTTTCTTATTTGCATCGTATATTCAAACGTCCGGACTGATAAGCATTTACTTCCTGGTAATTTTTAAAAATTTGTACCTAATAATAGCAATATTTTTACAAGCTTTATTACATATATTGTTAGTATTTAAATCTTGTGTACATTTTGGACATAATAATAAAGATAACAAAGATACAGAAGAAGAAAAAGAACAAAAACTTCATAGATCTTGATATTTGTGCTAAAAACAAATGAGGAATGTGAAATGTGTCAAAATAATATCCATTGTTCTTGAGGCATTGGGTATTGTATCTGTTACTCTTAGTTCCTAGATTGAGAAAAGAAGTATTAAGTGTGAGTTGAAAGGTCTTCAAAAAACTGCCTTTCTTTACTCTGCACGAATTCTCCGCAGTGTTCTGGAGACGTATGAAGTCTTGTTAAAACTACAGTTTTGAAGTAATTAATCATTAGATGCTTCATCATCACATCTGGTGTGCTGCCACTAACATGCTTAAGAAAATAATGATAATAATGATCTTAGGAATGTTGGCAATACCATTTAGCTCATTTATTTAGCTCATCTAAAAATAACTTTAAATATTTCTTGTCTCAAAACGTAAATTTCTAGATGTTTTTGGAGTTTTTGATTCACTTCAAGAATTGAGTCATACTGGTACTGATGCGATTTTTCATGCATTACCAGTAATAGCCCATCGGATGGACTTTTGAACCCATGGAAATTCCAGGCATGGGTGTATGGTCAGCTAACAAACAACAGCCGATTGGTAGGGTGCCCAGCCCTAAGCTACAAAAATAATCTGAATTGCAACTTAACTGAGGTATGGGTTCGTCAACTTAAGAGAAAATAATTTTGGAAAAGATGCTGTGATGCAATAATCAAAGATTGTGGAAACGTCGTATTGAGTCCGAAAGGCATAACTGACAAGCTAGGAAACCTAGCAACACAATGACTGGCATTTCAACCTTCAGTTTTAGCACCTGTAGTAAAGAACAGTTGTCATATATCATTGAACGTTCTTCAACCTATAGGGCACATCGGTGCTGAGACTCTCATTTTTTTGTAAACAACGAGGTAAAAAGATAAGGAATGTGATGACAACTGCCAACGTCGGGAAAATGGTCCATACTTTTTAAATATTAATCAGTGACTGCAAAGAAAAGCACCATATATGTATTTTTAGGGGTACGATTATAACACCCCTAGACCACCTTGAACCAAGTCAACCCAAGAAAAATTAAAATTAAATGCAAAAAAGATCCAGTGTGCATTTTATGGGCATTTTAGAGAGAGTTTTGTGCTTCAAAACCATTTAGTTTACAAACGAAAATAAAGATTGCCTGTAGTCTACTTAAATAACAATGTTAATCCAGTAAAAACATACAGTGGGTAATATTTGAGAACGGTATACATGCACATGTAAGATACTTATATATGTAACATAATATATTATAATATTAAATGTTGACTACATAATATATATAATATAATAATATATAAATAATAATAATATATATATACATAAAATATATATACTAATAATAATATAATTATAAAATTGAAAATTATAAATTATTTTTTAAAATTAAAAATTATAAAGTAATATATAACATATATATACCACTAATTGCATATGTATTGTGTGTTCATTTTATTGACAAAATTTACTGCCTTTTCATGTTTGCAAAATTAATTTTCTATGGGATGATTTTTCCTTTATCTGTACTTCCAGTTCCAAGTGGTACTCCCCAAGATGTCGTGGTTATGTATGAACCGGAATCAAGCTTTGTTGTGAAGTTCAATAATATCCGTTTAAGACAACGAAATGGCTTTATACTTGGTTTCAATCTATATTATTGCCCTGTCAATTTAACGTCCAAAAGAAACTGCTCTACGCCAATGCAAAAGTTCGTGAAGAAAAAAAATAATCACACATCAATGGTTGTAGTAGAGTATCACCGTCCTTTTGAAAGATACTTTTTACAGCTGAGTGGAGTTACAAAATGCGGGGAAGGGCCGAGATATACGACCTATTACAGGACACCACCAGGTGGTACGTATTACTTTAATGAAAAATATCTTTCAAAAATTTCTATCCAACTTTGCTTTTTGGATACTAAAATTTCTATATACTCCATGTTCTGGTTTTCTTGCCCCGTCTCTCTAACATTCTCTCTTTTTTTTTCGTCTACTGTCCATCCTTCCATCTCTCTTTCTGCTTCTGTGTTGTACAAATTAAATCCAGTATTTCTTCTATTGAAAGACATTTTTTAATGCATATCGAATAAATACTTCATTTAATGCTCGAATGAGTTGTAAGTAATTAATAGTTTATAATAGATATTGATACTTTACAGTAAATATATAAAGTTAAATTTATATCAAGTATGTGATTGGGTAGAAGATGATATTACATATACATTATAATGTAGATTTTTTTATTTTCTTGTTTATGACTTCAAGATGTAACAGACACTAAGGAGTTGTTGTTTAGTTGCTCTTGTTGTTGTTGTAGGCTGTACGATCCAGGCCTGTATCAATAATTTCGTAATAATAATAATAATAATAATAATAATAATAATAATAATAATGACATTGAGGGCATCACTGCAGGTTTAGTGTCAGGGATATTCTGGTTCTGGTTACCTTGCAGATCATTCGCAGAGGAGGAATTAGACTGTGTCGTATACTTTTTAACCTCAGGCTGGTCTCTCCCTGAGGGACGCGTCCCTTGTTCACCCACGCGACGGACGAGGCGGTATGATTTACTTCTCGTTTTCAAAACATATCTCAATGCATTTTAGCCTTCTGCCAACGGGCTGGGTATTCCGCGCCAGTCGTTACCTGGTATTTCAGGCCCACGCGGATATAATAATACACATATTCTAAAATTTCTATAAAAAAGGAAATTAGGTGCAGTAACATGATTAAATTAAAAATTGCATTTTGTATCAAAATACATTTGTATTTTCTGCTAATAATATTTAATAGATAGAGGAGTGCATCAAATCTACTGTTAATGAAAAATGGCGGGGTAAAATTTAATAATTGGATGCTAATTTTTCTTTTATGAAAACCAATCTTGGTTTTGGGAGGAGAAGAGTAATTTTTGTTAATATGATGAGGGAATGAAATAACCCGAGATATCTCTTTCAACTTTCAGGTCAATATATTTTCAAAAAGAGACCAGACAGTTATTTGTTGATTTGATTTCTCGGTTCGCTCATCTGAAAATGAGTGGTTTTTTTGGTGTAAGATATTGATGAATTAATCACCAATCAACTTGAATCTAAAAAAAAATATAGCAAAATTGTAAAACAATGTTTGTTCTAAAAATTTAAATAAAAAACAACATTCAAATTTGTTCACTTTGGGGCGAAAAGTCAAAAATGCTCACCTGTTTCTTTTTTCTTTCTACACAAATTATAGAAGTTATCTTGTATTAATTTTGCTATAAAAGAGGGTGAATAAGAACAATTGCTTCATGTAAACTTCTTCAATACAGCCTGTCTATTTCTATTTGACCTCTTGGAGGATCTATAAAAAATCTATTTGTAATGGTGATAGAGCTGGATCAATTGTGACTCAGTGGATGAAGGCTTAGAAATTATCAATAGAATGTTTTTGTAATCAAATGCGATTTATTGATGAATGTGTTATTACATTGTTTTGTTTTCATTTTGGATTATCAGTTTACTATTTTTCTTTTGACTGTTGTTTGCATTATTAATTTCTTAAAGAAGTATATTAATTAGTCATAAGGGCTTCTCACCAATTCTTGAATGGCTCATAGAGGTATGATGCCTGGAATGCCTTCAAAAGTTAAACTCAATCAATGTACTAATAAGCAAAACTAACTTTTACTATATTTACTACTTCGTGACACTAATATACCACTTAATATATTACAGCTGGTTTGAGTAAGGGGGCATATCAGTTATTAATTATCAGTTATTAATTATCAATTATTAATTATCAGTTATTAATTATCAATTAGTAATTACCAACTATTAATTATCAGTTATTAATTATCAATTATTAATTATCAATTATTAATTATCAGTTATTAATTTCAATTATTAATTATCAATTATTAATTTTCAATTATTAATCATCAGTTATTAATTATAAATTATTAATTATCAGTTATTAATTATAAATTATTAATTATCAGTAATTAATTATCAATTAATTATCAGTTATTAATTATCAGTTATTATTTATTATTTATTAATTATCAGTTATTATTTATTATTTATTAATTATCAGTTATTATTTATTATTTATTAATTATCATTTATTAATTATCAATTATTAATTATCAGTTATTAATTGTTAGTTATAAATTATCAGTTTATAATTTTCAGTTATTAATTATTACTTATTTATTATCATTTATTAATTATCAGTTATTAATTTTCTGTTAATACTTATCAGTTATTAATTATCAGTTATTAATTATTAGTTATTGATTATCAGTTAATATAGTAGATTGTCTAATGACACAGTTAGTATAGTAGATTGTCTAATGAAACAGTTAATTCACTGACTTGGCTTGAAGTGTAGATTCAAGTAGACAGGTTAACAGGGAACACTGCGAGAAGGTCAGACGGGAACCTATCATGCTGGATTTAGCAAACAAGTGTGAGAGCGAAGGCCATCCCATGCATGAACTTGTCAGCGAATACCCTAACACCAAACGGCTCCGTAGTAGAAACCCTCTCCCTCTACAACGCAGAGCGATAAAGCACAAAGCAGATTGGCTAGCCCCAGCGGTCTGGCAAGCTGTAAGATGGTTGGATGAATGGCAGAATACAACCACCCCACTACGAGACAATGTCCCCGCACCAAGTACCCACCCGGCGGGGCAAAATCTCCCACGAAAGAGCTGGGTAAACTTCAACAGGCTAAGGTCAGGATATGGTAACTTTGGTAGCTGGCAACACAAGATCCGACTGTCCCCTAGCCCCTCATGCCAATGTGGAGATAGCAGCCACTGAGTGATGAGTTACAGCAATGGCT
>RDPX01000186.1:581623-596291 GCA_003991215.1 Morbakka virulenta
CACGCTTTTCTCTCCTTTTCCTGCCTCCTTTTCTCTTCCTTTGTTGTCCAGCAGTCGCATAGTTTCCAGCACCACCCTGCCGGTCGGTGGTGATGGCGGTCGTTGGTAACCCGGGCCTCGACCGATCCGGTATGGATTGTAGATTTTTGATCCGCATAGTTTTATTTTGGCAAGTTTTTAAGTGGCCGGATGCCCTTCCAGACGCCAACCACAGTTATTGGCGGTGGGCCTAGCCTTTGGTCTAGAGACCTGCTCGCAAGGCAGCGAGTGTCCATTTCTGGCCGGTGACCTCATCGCGGAAGTTCATTCGCCCAGGAATGCACCGACCCCACTCAGGCAGGAAGAAGGCTCCGTAACACCGAGAGGGGTGGCTAAACCGGGTGGTACGCCTTGCCAAAGGGCGACCGGTGACTATGCAAGGCAGGGTTGTCTAATTCCCTGAGGTCCAAGTTGAACCCGCATACCTATACAAAGAGTACTCAATAGAAAATATACAAAGAGTAAAATATATGTCTAATTCCCTGAGGTCCAAGTTGAACCCGCATACCTATACAAAGAGTACTCAATAGAAAATATACAAAGAGTACTCAATAGAAACCAACACAAACTGGTACGAGCACCACAATGAACTAGTCACCGAAGGCAATGATGTTACTATTCTATGGGATTTTGCTATCCACACCGGTCAAACAATTAAGGCAAATTGTCATGACATTGTGATCAATGACAAGAAAGACAACACCTGTTTTTTTACCGATATGAGTATTCCATCTGATAGGAATATCTCAGCAAAGGTTTTTGAGAAGATTGGGAAGTATAAAGATCTAGAAATTGAAGTTTAGAAAATATAGCACTTGAAAATACTGTAGTAGTCAGAGTATTAGGACTCATGAGAAAAGGTACCCAAAATTTTCTAGATAAAATTTCAGGTAAAACATCTCTTAAAGAAGTTCAAAAGATCGTTTTGAATAGCACAGCTCAAATTTTAAGCTTTGAGTATTTAAATAAATAGTCCTGCTAGGAACAGCTGAGACATAATGTTTAGCCTGACGATTGATGGAGTAACTCTCGAAACGTAGCTCAGGAAAAGCTACGACTAATGACAGGATAAAGCTCGTATAAACCTTAGCTTTCCCTTGGTCCAGAAAGTTCAGAATTTTAAAGGTTATATTGAGGCTTCAACGATGGCTATGAAAAAAGACATGGTGTCCTAGATAGCAGGTAACTAGCTGAAATTATATTTTTAATTACCTAAGTTGAGTTAAAAATAATTTATACGCCTTGTGATAAGTAATGTTAAACATGATGAACAGAATTGTATTACAATTGTCTTGCCGTTAGTCTTTGATTTGATCATATTATATATTTTTATTAGGTGCTTCATAAACATGTTTTAAGAATTTTTATATGTATTACTTACCTTTCACCAAATGTAGATCCAGTTGGTGTTCCTCTTTCCGTTTCCGCACAAAACATAACACCATGGAATATTTCAGTTACCTGGGGTGAAATATTAGAAGAACAACAAAACGGCATTATCAGAGAATACCTTCTTGCTATTTATAAAAGTGAACAGTTGTTACATAGTATTTATGTTTCAGCTGAGAAACATAAGTACATATTTCAAGGACTGAGACCATTTCAAAGGTACAGGATAGCCATTCATGGATGCACTATAATTGGATGTGGACCGGGAGGTAACATAACGAATATCACAGATCAGTGGAGTAAGTACTTACTTATATATTGTCCAATAGAAATTGTAACAGGAAAAAAATGTTAATTTTTGTAAGGATTCAATGACAACTTCAAAAACAAATTAAAAAAAATTGTATGCGTTTTTGTTTAGGTGAGAAAGTTTTTTAGAAAGAAAAGCTGTTTTTAGGAATGTCTGCTTTTTTTTCTTCAGCATACGAATCTTCAAATATTTAACTTGAAAAATGGGCTTGGTACCTTATCAAGAGCCTTAAACATAAATCATCTTTTCCATGAAAAATAAGATTTTCTATTTTTAGAATTTAGACTTAAAAGATAGAGTCACTTAAAAAATAATTAAGTAAAAGTGCAAAGATTACGATTCATCATCATGTGTCAACTTCGTATCTAAGGTTGGCCACCATGGTTCTCCATCTTATTCGATTCTCTGCTGCTCTCTTCGCTTCCTCGTACGTCCTTGTTGCACTCCACTCTTTGATGTCATCAGTCCACTTCTTACGTTGTCGTCCTCTTCATCTTTTTCCTTCTATTGCACCCTCTCAGATGACAGTGGGTAGTTTACCTCCACTGCCACGAAGTAAATGGCCAGCGTATCTCATTTTCCTTTTCACGAGGTCCTTCACCAACTTTGTTTTCATATCAGCTCTATGTAATATTTAAGTATTGAGTACTTTATCTTGCCAACTGATTTTTTAACATTCTTCTCATACACCATACTTCAAAAGACTGTAGCTTCTTCTTATTGCTGTTTGTAAATTGCCAGGCTTCACAACCATAAGCAACAACTGAGAAGACATAGCATCGATAGATTACGATTAAAAATGCAATTTTCAGTCACTCTGAAGCTGATGTGATGAAAAAGATTTTTTCAGCAAAATGTAGTACACTATTGATCTATCTTTATCAATGGTTTCTTCTTTAAAATAAACAAAATATCATGAAACTTTTCAAACAAAATACCATCATATGTTTAATCTCAATAAGATAGGGCTAGATTGAGAAAAAAACCCCTAGGGGAAACCCATATTGAGTCAAGAAATTGATATTACTTTTAAAGGTAAATTTTGTTCTTCGCTTTTAATCAATATCTGGAAAAGGAATTTATTTTAAAAGCAGCGTTTCTGTGTTCGTGCACGGTGGAGTTTATAAAAACCTTTCCAATCACTATGAGCTTTGAGTCTACCATTCCAGGCTGCTTTGCTTTTTCCCCATGAGGAAAAAATTATTGATTTTCCTATGTACGCCTCTGTTGCACATTAATTTTTGCTATACATTTCATAAAAATCATTACTGCCATCAGTAATATGTAATATTTGTAATCAAGATAGCATATGTCATAATGCCTCAATCTACAAGTTAGTTTGAGGCATTGTATGTAATCTTTGACAATTAAATAAAGAGTTTACATTTTTTAAAGAACATATCAAATTCTATATTTTACTATCTACATTCATATTTTAGTACCAGAAGGACATCCTCAAATATTAACAACCACCAATATTAGCTCATCGTGTATTCAGATATTATGGGGACCTGTTGCCAAGGAAACAGCAAACGGCATCATAACTGGATATACAATAAAATGGGCATCTCACAATATCAATGAAAAAAACCCATGGTTATTGGAAAACATTGAACAAAAAAACGTTTTCACGGAAAACACTAGCATTGTATTATGTGACTTGATCCCTTTTACATGGTACAATATTTCTATTGCAGCTCACACGATGATTGGTATTGGACCTTACGGATGGTTATCTGTCCTTTCTGACGAAGACTGTAAGTTTAACAATTAAAATTATCATTTGGAGTAGAATTCTACGGTAAATGGTTTAAAAATTGCCAATATATGCTTCAGGTATTATGAAAATGAATATGAAATGAACCAAATTAATTTTGACAAAGAACTATTGCACACATTGGTTTAAAGCACAGGCATTACATAAAGAAAAGCATATATAAACATAAGTTGCTCATGACGATATTCCAATTATGATTATCATAATCAGTTAATTAAATACGTTATCTATCAGATCAATTTTTTGAACTTCTTGTGTCTTTTTTTTATCCATTTTTCTCAATTGTGTTTATGTAAAACAATCCAGAAATTCTCTGCTCTCTTCATGTCTCGTTTTTACATTTACAGCAAGAAATTGCACCATGATCCATTCAGGCATAAAAAATAGCGAAAGTAGTTCCTGGAAGACTGTTGACTTATTTACTTTGTCTCAAATATATATGAGATATGTAAACAATCAGTTGAATGGATTAAAGATTAAGCAAGAAATGTAGAGTAAATTTATACAGAAATAGTCAAGGACGAAGGACGAAGGACAANTAATTAAATACGTTATCTATCAGATCAATTTTTTGAACTTCTTGTGTCTTTTTTTTATCCATTTTTCTCAATTGTGTTTATGTAAAACAATCCAGAAATTCTCTGCTCTCTTCATGTCTCGTTTTTACATTTACAGCAAGAAATTGCACCATGATCCATTCAGGCATAAAAAATAGCGAAAGTAGTTCCTGGAAGACTGTTGACTTATTTACTTTGTCTCAAATATATATGAGATATGTAAACAATCAGTTGAATGGATTAAAGATTAAGCAAGAAATGTAGAGTAAATTTATACAGAAATAGTCAAGGACGAAGGACGAAGGACAAAGGACGAAGGACAAAGGACGAAGGACAAAGGACAAAGGACAAAGGACAAAGGACAAAGGACAAAGGACGAAGGACAAAGGATGAAGGACGAAGAAGTGGTTGCTCCTCTTGTAAACCATCGTAGTTCTATGAAAGAAAGTTCATAAAGTGTAAAAGCATGTACAGCAGGAAAGAACATCCATTGATAGCAATGAATTTTTAAATTTAACTTGACTAAAATCCTGTTCAGATATTTTGTAATAAATGAATAAATAAATAAATAAGAATGAGAATATCAAGATCTCTACATACTGGTATGAAAATAGATTTTTAGGAACAATATGACTACTTTGCTTCTACAGTCAGAATTTCGAATTTTAAACCATTTTTACTTTATTTTTATAAATTATTTCTTTAACAATAAAACATATGGCCTTGCTTCTGTACATTTTGTTCTGAAAATGAGACATGTTACGTTAAGACTCAGAGACCGAGAGGCTGAGAGACAGAAAGACAGACAGATAAGTAATAGTTTTTCATTAAAATTTTCATCTTAAGACTTTACCTTCAATGTTCTGGAGACAATAATTCTCATCTTATCTCAGTATTTGTTACTTTATAATTTTATTTTTATTTCTATTTCTAGTTCCTATTGAAGGACCTTCTGACATTTTTGTGGAGTATGTTGATGGTGTAAGTGCTACCCTAAGTTGGAAAGAAATCCCGGAAAACAAACAAAGAGGAATAATTAAAAATCACGTGGTTTGGACACAAGTGACGAATGAAACCAATGAGATTGAAAAGCAATTGTTTCCTTGTTACAAAATGCCTTGTCATGTAACTGGCCTTTCAAGTGATACAATTTATATGCTATCAATGGCAGGTGTCAATTCTAAGGGGATTGGCAACTTCAGTCTTCCTGTAAAAGTGAAAACACTAAAAGCTGGTATGATTGATAATTTAAATCATTCCCAGATATTTTCCCTGAGAACATTACATTTATCTAATATTATTTTAAAACTGTTTGTTTTTATTTATTTATTTTACACATGTATTCAAAAGTATGGCAATAAAACTGATACTTCCACAAGTGACTAAGTTCCTATGTTGTTTTTAGTGAATTGAACTTTAGAATTTCAATTTCATTTAAGGGTCTCCAAAATTCTAAATTTTTATGTAAACTCTGGATAAAAGTATGGCTGTTATGGGGAGAGGTAGGCAGATAACTTTGAGGTTTCTTCATACTGAAATTACAGACAATTTCTGTGGAGTTATGGTCCAAATAATGTTGGTTTATAACAAGGATTCCATTCAGTGTAGCAGCACCGTTACATTGAAATTTAATCTAAGTAAGTGCTATTCTTTTATTGTCCATGTTTCCTCATCATCTATATCAGAAATGCCTAATAAAATGATACTTGATTTGTCAGGATTAGAAAGGACTTTTTTTCTTCTACTTTGTTTTTCTTCAAGCTTCTCCTCCTTTCTGCAGGGTACCTTCTGACTAAACCAATGATCCCTACTATCTTCTATTTTGTGCAACACTGCGACTCGCTCCGACTGCCTTCATATCCTTTCTGATGTTGTCAGAATTGGAAGCTCTTCTCTGAAATTCCTTCTATCTATATCTGCTTCTAATCAACAAACGATCCATATCACTTTATCACTTAGCAAGTCTATAAGACAGACGTTTTCATCAACATTTAACAGGTCTAGTCTCCAGATAAAGTATATAAGGAAACAAACTTTCATGTGTTGAATTGCGTTTTTAGCGTCGTTTATTGTGCCTGGAGGAGATAGTAATGTTCATATTTTGACTACTACGTCCTGTAGATTGATTTTTGAGTATATAAGATTTTTTTCTTTTCCTGTTTCAAGTTTTTGCAAAATCTAATCCAAATTTAAATAAGTTATTTTTTGAGTTTTTCTAACCTTCAGAATGCATTTTCCTTTCTTTACAAATATCAAGTCAGGATTCTTGTGCTAACGGAAGTAATTCATGAAAGTGACCTCTTAAAAAAAAATATCAATACAAAAGGGTTTGAACAAATCTGCGTGGAATTTTTAAAAACCTATGGATGGTATATTTGGAAATCCTGGGCTAAATTAAGTAAAATATATTAATTTATTTGTAGTAAATGGAAACTGGAGTAGCTGGAAATCTTGGGGACCTTGCTCCGTTAGCTGTGGTGGCGGAAGACAGATGAAGTTACGTCTCTGTAATAATCCAGCACCTCGTAATGGTGGAACGGAATGTGTGGGAATATCAAATCAAACACGCTCATGCAATGAAGTCAAATGTTCAGGTAATTATATCATATCTCAATTCTTTCTTTGCCAGCTATAGGAAATGAAATATAGCAAGTTTTACTTGATATTATTACGTTCATAGAGTTAATATCAATAACGTAAAATAGATGAATATACTGGAGGGTGGTGTCTTATTGGATGAATGAACACAACAATGGAAATGCGATAGGAAAGAAATTTCAATGGCAAATATAGGAATGAAAAATTATGACAAAAATGTTTGGTTACAAGTACAAATAATAGCTCTAACTGTTAAAATGATATGGCTTAGAACCCTACAAGGGATAAAACTACTATATGTTTGCAACTGTCAAAACAGAACAAAAAAAGATGAAGCTTAGAGATAAGATTTGACCTTTGATGAAAAAAACCAATCAAGTCATATGAAGGACGAAAACAGTGAGAAGAAAACGAGTTCCACGACCTAGCTGTCCCAGGAAAGAAACTGCATTCATAAAAGTAATTATTGGACTAGGGACAAAAATGCTATAAGGCTGAAGATGTTGAGAGAAATCAATCACATAAGATGCAAAGAAGTGAGCTGGTTCCAGGTAAAGAAGCTTATCAGAACACATTGTATGATTAAACCTTTAGAAAAGGTCAAATCAAGCAACGTTTCGTCGATTAGATAAAGGTTAAAGAGTAACAACAAGGTCTTTGACAGGTCTTTGACCTCTATGAGGAACATCAAGATAAGATGAGATATCACTTGTCCAAATGTGACCACGGGGCGCCATGCAAGTACCGGCAGATATTTTTTTCTCGAGATACTCTGGCGTAGCGTATTTTCTCATGGATCACAATATGGCCTCAGATATAAGGTCCTTTTTTTCTCGATCAAAAAAGTCAACCTTTTGAATGTAGACTTACCAATATGTTAAATACAAAATTCCCAGCCTCTTTATTGATAATTTCAACTTAATGAATTTTCTATAAATCAGTATTTCATTAAAAAATTGGATAGAACAAACAAAGAAATAATGCAGCATTATAAGGTGTCAAATAATTCACAAGCCAATTTTTTACAGTCAGAGGCTTAGAACTATTGATATTTAGAAAATCAAAAATTTTAAAGAGAGGATAATAATTATAAGCTACGCTGCTATAGGCATAAAATTTATTTGTATCTACATTTAGAATAATAAGCTTCGCTAAATATCTTTGGCTGTTTAAATGTGGTGTTGGCATTTGTGTCTAATTATTATTATTATTATTATTATTATTATTATTATTATTATTATTATTATTATTATTATTATTTCATAATTTTATACAGGTAAATAAATCTTAATTTGCTTATTTCAACATTCAAACTATATTAGACTTGGAATTATATTTACTTATTTTATTCTGTTGATTCTGCTACTTGTTTTGGTGGAATAAAGTTCAAAACTGTAAATGCGATTGATAAAGAGATTAAAATTGTATGCGAAGGATGCAATCGATGGGGGGAAAATCGTCCGAGTTGGAGCACCACAATTAAGATGGACTAGGCCGCTTGGTGAATTTACGTCGAAGCTAAAGGATACTGAATGGAATGAATTTGAGATTCAAGAGAGAGCATTCCGTAATTCACTAACCAATAAAGGCATTTTAAAGAATAGATTCATTTGTAAAGGAGACATATCAAAATGGACAAAAGTAATCAAATTGGTAAATAATATTTTCGTGAAGGGAGGGGAATTTCAACAGAAAAAGGCAAATGGTGAGCCTTGGAACGAAAATCTGTGTAAATTTTGTTTACGAATTTTAAAGTGCATGCCACATAATCCAACCACTGATTTATTAAGCGGAGATATCCCAGTCATATTACGTTTAGAAAAACAAATTTCATACATAACGGAAGCAGTACAGCCTTTTTTTACAAAACACCAACCAAGTGTCTCCAGGGAGTCTGTGTCAAGGAGTAAACTAACTAATTTATGGCTACATAATAGAAAAAAAGCACTTGAAGTGATTAAGAATGATAATAAGTGGCCACAACGGTCACTCTTTGAAATTAGACAGGAGGAAACAGAAGAATTTTATGAGAAGAAAAAGTTATTCATTATACAAAGAAACAAGAACAATAGGGGAAAACCACAGGGAAATTCACAGGTAATTTGTAATTTGAGCGTGAACCTGTTTACAAAAGCAGAAATTGAGAGTGTTATTAAGAAACTCCCAGACAGGAAGTCTCCAGGCCTAGACGGGGTGCAATATGAAGATGTTAAGAAGAATATCGATAGCGTAATAAGAGATCTTGTCGATTCATTTAATGTAACCTTAATTAATAGAAAAGTGCCAAGTGACTGGAAACACGATCTGGTAAAGCGAATTCCCAAAAAGAACTTCCAACAACAGGACCCTACTACTCTTAGGGATATTTCACTGTCATCGGTAATCTACAAGATCTTTTCGCGCTGTATTATTCAAAGAATTTTACCAACCATAGCACCACAAATTAGCTTCTGGCAACGAGCATTCATGCCTGGGCGCAACAGACAAGATTTGATATTTTGCTTGAAAACAACTTTGGGTGACTTTAAGCACCTTAGTACCAAGATCCACATTCTGTTTATTGATTTCGCAGATGCTTATGGGAGTGTAGAACATGAAGAGATAAAAAGAACCCTGAGGGAGTATGATATTCCAGATGATTACTGTGCAATCATCGAAGACATATATGACAATCCATCTTTTCAAGTAATATGTGGAGATACGCTGTCCCAAAAAATAACAATCACAAGGGGGACCAAAACAGGCGACCCATTAAGCGTTATAATATTCCTGATGATCATCAACAAAGTATTACAACCTGCTTATAACCATGCTTTAACTACCCTAACCATTGAGAATGAAAAGAAAATAAGACCCCTTCCGATTCAAGCGTACGCTGATGACATAGCGTTAATAGCCTATGATTATAATATGCTGATTGAAATGATACAGGCCTCTGAACCATTGTTCAGCAGAGCCGGACTAAATGTGAAAACATCTAAATGTGCATTATTCTATGAAAGAAGATCAGGAAACAATTGGTACAAAGGTAAAAATGATAGGAAACCTACTTTAAAAGTTCAAGGAGAAAAGATTAAAGTATATAAAAGAAATGAGGGGTACAAATACCTTGGAAAGTCCTTAACTGTTGCAGGGGAAGATGAGAAACAAATTAAAGAATTTATTGAAGATTTCAAAAATATTATTGACAAAATAGAATCTTGTTCCCTCCCAGTACCATTAAAAATGAGTGCCTTTAACAATATGGCCTTAGCTAAGATATTACACCATTTTGACAACAGTAAGTTAGAAGAAAAGCAACTTGAAGAAATGGATTCCAAAATTAGCACCACCGTCAAGAAAATGTTTAACTTGTATCCAAAGACAACAGATAAGACATTTTACATAAGCAGGTTACAAGGAGGATTGGGTATCAAGAAACCATCGAACGTATACAGAGCAACACGCATTGCTCATTTGATGAAAATGCTGAATCATGATGATAGTAACATTCAACATGTCGCTAGAGAATCTTTAAAACTTGACATGAGATCTAGGGGAGTTAAAATGACAAATGAAGAAAATAATTTTTTAGGATATGAGCTGGACAACAACAACAGGCTAATGAAAAGAAAAACTTATGGGGGTAATTCAGACTGGCCAGATTTGCTTCACCATGTAAATAAAATGAAAGGAAAGGTAGTATACAAAGGGGATAGTGCTATTATTTTAGTTGGTGGGAGAGAGATAAATCAGAGAAACCTTAAACAAGAAATTGAAAAAGAATTTGAAAGGATTGATCTATTAGAATGTTTAGAACTAAGAATGCAAGGTAATTTCATCAAAATGGAGAACATAGAAAAGAAAATATCACACCAAATTTACTATGGATGGAAGCTATCTGATAGGCTTGTTGTATTTATAGTACGTGCAAGAATGAATCAACTTCCATGTAATCAAATAATCAATATGTGGAATAAAGAACATCAAAAGAGATGCACATTATGCAACCATAGCATTGAGTCAGTTGCTCATTTACTGAGTTCGTGCAGAAAATTCAAAGATTTATACTCTCGGCGACACGACCGAATTGTCAACACAGTAAGTGAAAAAATACGAAAATCAAATCCAACATCACATGTATTCGTAAATAAAATGGCAAATACTGTTTTTCCAGCATTCCGAAATGACATTGAACAAATAAGCGGCAGAAAGCCAGACATAGTCGAATTGAAAGAGAATGGACAAGAATGTGAAATCATTGAAATAACAGTTTGTTTTGATATGTACATGGAGCAATCGTACATAGGAAAAACAGAGAAATATAAAGAGTTAATTAGAATTCTTGAGCAGAACGGGATAAAGGCAAACATAAATGTGCTATGTTTTGGATCACTTGGTTCAGTACACAATAAAGTTAGAATATGTTTTAAAAGATTAGGTCTGTCAAACGATGAAGCAAAAACAACAATGAAATGGTGCGGAGTGTCGAACATGATAAATGCAAATATCATATGGCGAGAAAGATGCAAGCTACTACACGAAGAAAGGAACAGTGAACAGTGAAGATTCACCAGATAAACATTTGACGCAGAGACATTAATTTTGTTGTTCTCGCTAGTCAAACAATATAGTAGAAATTATTATTATTATTATTATTATTTCATAATTTTATACAGGTAAATCGTAATCAATAAATTTGAAATACTGTTCTCTCTGCGAGACCTGTTCAAAATATGAAAAAAATAGTCTCCAGATCTGAGAGGGAACTTCCTTCCTCCCCCCACCCCCCAAAAAAGCACAGAACCCCCCCACTATTTATTCATATGTACATATTAAAAGAACTATTAAAATCAATTTGCAATAAAATCATTTAAGACCTTTAAAAATTTGTCTATATTCTCAATACATCTTATATTATAAGGAATAGAGTTACAAACATTTGCATCATTAAAGAAAAATGACTTTTTCGTAGATTCCAGTTGAATAGTCATGAGAGAGATACTGAAAATAATTCATAAAAAATGGCAACTCAGAATCTAACCACTTCCGTACAATTTTGCAAGTTTTCTTCATAACACTGACTTCAACTCATTAAATGTGGTCCTCCACTGATTCATGCCATGTATCATTTCCAAAACTTAATTTTAGAAGTAATATCTGGCGATAGTCTAGACTGTCAAAAACAAGTAATGTAATAAAAATAACTATGATATTTGGGCTTCAAAAAATGGAACATTAAGACTAAAGTTTAAATTTCTACCAAATTCTAATAAATTGTAATTTTGACTTACTTGAAATTGACGTCAACCAATTTAATAGTTAACCTGAATGGTAATGTACATTTGATTTCTATTTATTTCTTTGATTTTGTTTTTTCTTTTTTTTCTTTCTATTTTTTTTTCTTAGTTCATTTCTTTTCTTTTTTTATTTCCTTTTCTCTTTTATATCTTTTTATTTTTTTGTGTCTAGGCCCTGTAACTGCAAAACCTGGAAGTGACTGTATACTAGCATGTTCAGAAAATGAAATGAGATGCTATAACAGACATGACCTAGGCAATGGTGTTGGTATTTTCAAACAAGCTGGTATTAATTGCAAAGCTTCTCCATCTCAAGGAAACTGGAGTGCCTCATACCACCCAAGTGTTTATGTACCCTCAAGATACTGTGAAGGATACCTTAAAATGCCTTCTCTTTTAAACTGTAGTGCAAAAGGAAGCAAGAAACACGAACGACTTTGTCCATGTAAAACAAAAGGTAAATGATACTGAGAGTAAAATAGGAAATATATTTTTTTGTTAGTCCTAATTACACCCCAGACCTAGAAATACCAGATAAGTGTCTGATTAGTTTAGGTTTGTTTCATAGGTAGGAAGGCCTCTTTAGGCTTGATTGCCAACTCTCCTAAAAATGGTGACTCGATAAACCACTGGTGAATTTGCAACCTCATCATTACTCCTCTCTCACGACGGCAATATTTGATAGACAGTGTCTTCTCTCGTCCTATTAAATACCACATCCGTTACCATAGACGTCAATTAGTGGATATGGTGATGGTCTCTGTCTAGATGATGGTTTCAGACATTTCTTCTTTTCCCTATGACAACTTCAATCAAACGAATTGCCATCATTACCTGGTAGACCCTCAGTGGTCAAGGAGTGTAAAGAATCTGCAGGCCCATGACTGACACCATATTTGGGAGTGTAGACTTGAAATGTGGTAGTGCTAGTTTTACACATAAAAGCCTGATATGACAAGCATTGTTAGCTTCCCTGATGGTACAGTATTTCTTAAGGAGATTTCTTAATTCATATTCGATAAAGCTTAAACTAAAAAAACTCTTACAAAAATAAAAACTTGACAAATAACTAGTAAAAACATTAATCTCAACTTCAAAAAATAATAAATATTGTTGTAATGAGTTCAAAAATGCTAATTTCACGTAAATCGGAGATATTTAGCTATTAAAAGTTATTAATACGTTGCTTTTTCTGAATCAGTGAAAATCAGTGGTCGCATTTTCATTGAAAGGAGCAACTTGTATAACTGTGCCTGCTTTCGAATAAATACAATCCCAAGTTGCTCTTTGTCTGACAAGGCTCAATTACCTTAAACAAAACAGTTAACTTTTACAAATAATTTCAATTTTAATGTGTTTTTTTGTTGTTTGTTGTTTTTGTTTGTCACTTTTCCCCGGCAACTGGGGTTCAGACTGTGCCCTTCACATGACTATTCGTTTTGGCAGTTGGCCAGATACTCTTCCTGACGAAATTGTTTTTGCCTGCTCGGGGAATTGAACCCGGAACCGCCTGGTTACGGTGCAACTGCACTAACCATTAAGCCACGGCTCCTCCAATTTTAACGTGTTATTGTTTGATATTATTAAGAGTAACATTCCATGTTTTTCAAGATTGTTTTTCAAAAGACTGTTGTACATAATGTGCAACAAATATCAATCAAAATAAGGATGTGATTCCAGATTAATGATAAAAAAATAATAGACAAATACGATGATCTTAAACAACAGTGTGGGAGATCTAGTTGCAATATGATATGATCACTGAAAAATTAATCGTTGGGACGTTTGCATCACAAGTCATTGTATATTATTAAAGGTTTAAAGTTTGAGTCATTCTCTTTTTTTTGTAATTGAAATTTGTTTACGGCCAAGCATCCCTGACACAGAAAAAGTTTTGATTTTGATCGTTCATTTTACTCACTTTAATCTACTAGAATTTCAAAATTACTTTTTTAGTACAAGCAATTGCAAGTAACGTCATATTAATTTCGCTCAAAAACAGTTGTTAGCTAGGAGACGAGAAGAGGAAGAAGCCAGAATGAGCAACAAAAATCAGACTAAACAAAAAGAGGGAGATTACCCACATCCTTTTGTGGTCGAGTGACGAAAACAACTCAAGGTCATACAAAAATATATCAAATATATAAATAGTTGTCCATTGAAAGCCAATAACCCGAATATCAAAAATAAAGCTTTGAACAACCAACGAAAAGAAAATCCAATACAATGGCATCCTTTTCCTTGCTCTGCCTTCTATCCTTGCTTAGTATTAACCAGAATTAAATCTCTATATAATAATATCAGGCATTTAAAACTGTATATACAATTCGAAACCCATTCATTTCACTTTTATTGATTTTTATTTCTTCGTGGCATTAATTAAATGATATCACTGTTATATCTTCAAGATGATTTTGGCTTCTCTTCTTGGACAAAATGGAGTACTTGTAGTCATACCTGCGGAGGAGGGATAATGCGAAGAACAAGAAAATGTGAAATCAACAAATGTTTTGGAAAAGACGAAATGCGTTTGTCTTGTAATACAGATTTTTGTCAAGGTGCAGTAAACTAATAACATAAAACAAAACCATTTAATTCTTAAAAAGTAACTAAATCAAATTCATGATCTCTTTCGTCTTGTGAATACACACACACACACACACACACACACACACACACACTCTCTCTCTCTCTCTCTCTCTCTCTCACTCTCTCTCCT
>RDPX01000186.1:631778-649425 GCA_003991215.1 Morbakka virulenta
GAAAAGCAACTTAATATCGAATGTGCTGGACCAATTATAAAGAGCATCCCCATCCGGATTATTTCTAGAATAGCCCCAAGTTGTATGATGACAGTTGAAATCACCGGAGTATATTGCTGGGTGATCATAATGGGGTGGTGGTTCAAACGGAGAATTAGGTGGTTTGTAGTAGTTTGTTATTGTAATTTCTCCATTGATCGATATGGTTAGCCATTCAACTGCACTATCAACATTACTGCGGCCAATTTCAACAGAAGGAAGGTCGTTACGTACAAGAGTGGCAATACCATGCTTAGAGTGTTTGATTGAACCAATGAGAGAAAAGCCATATATCTTGATTTTGTCGTCATTGGTGGCATGTGTTTCTTGCAGTAGAATAACGGAAATTGAATTGTCCATGGCGATTTTTTGAATGACTTCACATTTTGGTCGTGTAAGGCCTTCTACATTTAATTGAAGGATAGCTGGACCAGATGGTTCATGTATCTTTGACATGTCGTTAGATTGTCTAGTTTGTCTCTGTTGTTCAGGTATTGGCATTAGTTTCCCAAAGTTAGATTGGTACTTGCAGGCTGGACCACGAGGAGGTTGCCAATATCCAGTCCTTTTTCCCTTAGAATACATAAATTTCAGCGAGAGTAAACCAATGTTATTCGTTTGAACTAAATATTAAGGTGTGAGATCTGTTCTATGATAAAACGACAAGAGAATTTTCTCATACTATTTTCTCTGTTGATTGTCATCTTCTGGTGCTACTTTTTGTAAAAAGGCTAAACTCTAGCAAGGCTAAACCAAAACTATTCGTCTGCACGGAAAATGAGAATGTTGGCTTGGAACCAATAAGCTATATAGTTAGAAGAATGAGAAATTGGTGCTATGTTTGTGGGCAAGGTCAGACTGTAGGCCACATATATAACAGATCCTTGGAACATGTTCCTCCACACAAACGTGGTGGCCTTCAACAAGATGATGATGATGCTTTTCGTTAAAAGTATGCAGTTGAATTGCTGAAAAAGAAGAGGGCTTCTATTAATATAATGTTTAATTGAGATTGTTATAGCGTGTATCTGTTCTAGTATATTCAATGTTACTAAAGAAACAGGCAGAGAAAAGAATGTCAAAAACAAATTATAAAGCTACAAAATGAATAGGTTTTTGATCATTTGGTCAACATTTTGTAAAATTTGAATATTGTATTGTAATTAAATTTTAATATTATTTTTTAATTTTGAAGGTATGGTGATATTGTTCCGAGAAACTTTTTTGCACGCGTGATAGCATTGTTTTGGTTCTTAACCAGTTGTATTATGCTTTCAATTTTAACTGGTGCAATAACCACTGCTCTTACCACTGTCTCAGTGGAACAAAGAACTTTACTTTATGGTACAAGGGTAAGATACTTCATCTCTAATTCTATTTTTTTATTAAGTATGTCATGAATTAGATTGGATAACTTTTGTACATTTCTATTTCTCCAAAGTTGGTCTTGAACCCTGAAGATCCTCTTGAACTACGACTACCTTATTAAAAAATTATATATAGTTAAGAATGAAACAAAAACAGAAATTAACAATAAAAATTAATTCTTGATTTAACAATAAAAATTAATTCTTGATTTAACAATAAACATTAATTCTTAATTTAACAATAAAAATTAATTCTTGATCTTACAATAAAAATTAATTCTTGATTTAACAATAAAAATTAATTCTTAATTTAACAATAAAAATTAATTCTTGATTTAACAATAAAGATTAATTCTTAAGTTAACAATAAAAATTAATCATAAAAATGGAACAATAATTTAAATGAGATTTAACAACAAAATCTTAACAACAAAACAAAGAGTTGATTAAAAATTGAAATCTTGTGTGGATGAGAGTTTAAAGTTGCCAGAAAATTTTTATCCTTAAAGAGCTCATCAAAAACTATCTTTGCATCACACCAAAGAGATAGAAAAACATTACAAAAACACACATAAATCTTCGTAGATAAGTTCCAAGTTACCAGAACAATATAACAAGTCTGTTGAAAATACTGATAATGAGCAAGTATATAAATCCCGGATGGACTAGTCTTTGCATTTGTAATTGACTAGCAATAAGTTGTTTGTGTCGACATTTCATGATCAGCACCCTTTATTTGTTTCAAAGCTCATTCCAATACGGATAGTTCAAAATGTTAACTTTCCTTGTAAACATAGCGAGCAGCTGCGTGTGTTGAACAAGTAACAGTTTGCATGTTTAACAGTGGGCCATTTGAGCGTTGGAACAACATTGTGCTTATTTTGGAGATTCCAGGAAGATAATAACCTGCTGGTTTTATATGTTTTGTTGGCAAGAGATTGCTTGTGCTCGTTTTAAAATCTTTCTATGAAGCCAAAGTTAATATTTATACGAAAATCAGGGGCTGTTATATCACACTTGTAAATTGCGGATGTCTTTTGGCAGTTTCCCTCAAATGGGCACCTTTACTTCTTTCTGTAATTACAACTCTGTATTTCACGGACGAGAAGATTTTGGCATTGTATTTCTTGACAATATTGCCAATGTTTTCAGTGCAATTATACTTCACTTGAACACTGTTTTTGTTGAAGAATTTTTTCAGATGGTTAAATTAAAAGTTGTTGACAATTCTTTGTTAAACGTATGGTTAAAGAAAATGATATCACGCATGCGATTTATATTTTCAACTTGTCTGCCTTGGTGTATTTCGGAGTTATGTTATCGTAGCCTCTTTTCTTCATTGCTTCTTCGAAGACAGTTCTTGATACATTGAAAATAGTTTGGTTCGACGAGATTTTTAATAGATCTTTGGTGATTGCAATGGATAGCTGGTTTAAGATTTGATCAAGATGGTTGGATAACAGGTGGACATACAGAAATGAGTCATTGAGTTTACTGTATGGTTGGTAGGTATTACTCCTCAGGTTGAAGGTGACGTCGAGGAAGTCTACAGAATAATAAGCTGTAAGGATGTCTATTTGGAACCCAAGGATTTAAAAGTTTGATGATGTCCTTTCTGAGATTGTCGGTAGCTCTCCCCCTTAACTTCACACCGCCAAAGCAGACATCAGTGGAGAAAAACTATATCATTTTATTTAGATCTGCATACATTTTTGACAGATAGAATGATAAAAAAAGCCAACAAATGGATGGATAGATAGAAAGACAGATAGATTTCGTACAATATTCAATATATATACAATATACATATATACAATATTTCGTATACATGATCTATACTTAATAGAGTGAAAACAAAGGTCTAATGAAATGTCAAATTTTTTTCTTGTAAGATGGCAAGAGAAAAACAAACAGGTCGATAGATAGATAGATAGATAGATAGATAGATAGATAGATAGATAGGTAGGTAGATAGATAGATAGATAGATAGATAGTTGGATGGATAGATGAATAGAAAGATAGATGGATAGATAGATTTATTTTCCCCTCATAACATAACTATTGGAAATATGTATTTCATTTGATTAAATGTTGATTACACTTTTATGTTTAGTGGATTAAATTTGCTTCTAAATCCCTTTTTTTCCAATAAAGAATATCACCAATTATACTTTTTTCCTATCCTCCCTATTTGTGCTCTACCTTAAAAAGCCACTCTCGTTTTCTCCATTTATTTCTTGTTTTCCTATTATTTGATTAGCCTGCCATGCTACAAACTATAATGATTCTAATGCTTATCACTTTAGCTGGACTTTTATTATTAACTATGTGCTGATTTGTGTATTTTTTAGTTTTTCATTTATTCCATTTTATTGTCTTCAACATGTCTGTCAAATTCTCTCCTTTCCTCTCTTCTTTTTTTCCACTTCCCTCCTTTTTCAAGTATCTTTTGTCCACAATACTGTGTTACTCTTATTTTTCCCTTCATTTTTTTGTCATTGAAGACAGGTGTTATGAAAGGTACTTTCGAGTATAATCTAGCAGTACGTAGGAATGCAATTATGAGCAATGGTAAGTATCAACAGTACTTGTCGGCAAGAAAAAATCCTATGTAAGTCATGTTGTTGATCATAATTTTTATGTTAGGACTATTAAAAANTAGATAAGTTCCAAGTTACCAGAACAATATAACAAGTCTGTTGAAAAGACTGATAAGGAGCAAGTATATAAATCCCGGATGGACTAGTCTTTGCATTTGTAATTGACTAGCAAGAAGTTGTTTGTGTCGACATTTCATGATCAGCACCCTTTATTTGTTTCAAAGCTCGTTCTAATACGGATAGTTCAAAATTTTAACTTTCCTTGTAAACATAGCGAGCAGCTACGTGTGTTGAATGAGTAACAGTTTGCTTGTTTAACAGTGGGCCATTTGAGCGTTGGAACAACATTGTGCTTATTTTGGAGATTCCGGGAAGATAATGACCTGCTGGTTTTATATGTTTTGTTGGCTAGAGATTGCTTGTGCTCGTTTTAAAATCTTTCTATGAAGCCAAAGTTAATATTTATACGAAAATCAGGGGCTGTTATATCACACTTGTAAATTGCGGATGTCTTTTGGCAGTTTCCCTCAGAGGGGCAGCTTTACTTCTTTCTGTAATTTCAACTCTGTATTTCACGAACGAGAAGATTTTGGCATTGTATTTCTTGACAATATTGCCAATGTTTTCAGTGCAACTATACCTCACTTGAACACTGTTTTTGTTGAAGAATTTTTTCAGATGGTTAAATTAAAAGTTGTTGACAATTCTTTGTTAAGCGTATGGTTAAAGAAAATGATATCACGCATGCGATTTATATTTTCAACTTGTCTGCCTTGGTGTATTTCGGAGTTATGTTATCGTAGCCTCTTTTCTTCATTGCTTCTTCGAAGACAGTTCTTGATACATTGAAAATAGTTTGATTTGACGAGATTTTTAATAGATCTTTGGTGATTGCAATGGAAAGCTGGTTTAAGATTTGATCAAGATGGTTGGATAACAGGTGGACATACAGAAATGAGTCATTGAGTTTACTGTATGGTTGGTAGGTATTACTCCTCAGGTTGAAGGTGACGGCGAGGAAGTCTACAGAATAATAAGCTGTAAGGATGTCTATTTGGAACCCCAAGGATTTAAAAGTTTTGATGATGTCCTTTCTGAGATTGTCGGTAGCTCTCCCCCTTAACTTCACACCGCCAAAGCAGACAACCAGTGGAGAAAAACTATATCATTTTATTTAGATCTGCATACATTTTTGACAGATAGAATGATAAAAAAAGCCAACAAATGGATGGATAGATAGAAAGATAGATAGATTTCGTACAATATTCAATACATATACAATATACATATATACAATATTTCGTATACATGATCTATACTTAATAGAGTGAAAACAAAGGTTTAATGAAATGTCAAATTTTTTTCTTGTAAGTATTTTAACTCCTAGATGGCAAGAGAAAAACAAACAGGTCGATAGATAGATAGATAGATAGATAGATAGATAGATAGATGGATAGATGGATAGATGGATAGATGGATAGATAGATAGATAGATAAATAGATAGAGAGATAGGTAGATAGATAGATAGATGGATAGATAGATAGATAGATAGATAGTTGGATGGATAGATGAATAGAAAGATAGATGGATAGATAGATTTATTTTCCCCTCATAACATAACTATTGGAAATATGTATTTCATTTGATTAAATGTTGATTACACTTTTATGTTTAGTGGATTAAATTTGCTTCTAAATCCCTTTTTTTCCAATAAAGAATATCACCAATTATACTTTTTTCCTATCCTCCCTATTTGTGCTCTACCTTAAAAAGCCACTCTCGTTTTCTCCATTTATTTCTTGTTTTCCTATTATTTGATTAGCCTGCCATGCTACAAACTATAATGATTCTAATGCTTATCACTTTAGCTGGACTTTTATTATTAACTATGTGCTGATTTGTGTATTTTTTAGTTTTTCATTTATTCCATTTTATTGTCTTCAACATGTCTGTCAAATTCTCTCCTTTCCTCTCTTCTTTTTTTCCACTTCCCTCCTTTTTCAAGTATCTTTTGTCCACAATACTGTGTTACTCTTATTTTTCCCTTCATTTTTTTGTCATTGAAGACAGGTGTTTTGAAAGGTACTTTCGAGTATAATCTAGCAGTACGTAGGAATGCAATTATGAGCAATGGTAAGTATCAACAGTACTTGTCGGCAAGAAAAAATCCTATGTAAGTCATGTTGTTGATCATAATTTTTATGTTAGGACTATTAAAAAACCCAAATTTATATTATAAAAATAAAAAAATCCCAGCAATTCATAAGGACATTATTACCTTTTATCAATCTTGATTCTGCAGATGAAAATAATGATTTGTCAAGATCAGTTTTGTTCTTGCATTACAGCATTTCAATTGTCTTAAAATCTTTTCCTTCATAATATCTTTGACCAGTCCTGTTTAGGCACATAAAATCCTATAAAAACTACATTTACAAGCATCTTTTTACTTTTTTAATTAGAACTTCAAGATGAACTTCATCTATTGCCATTGACCTTAAAGTGTGACAGAATTATGTAAGAAGAAAAAAGATCCTTGAAGAATCAAGGTTTTTTATTTAGATTATATTAAACACATTTTAGTTTGAAGTTATAATTTCCAAAATTGTCATTTAATACTTTTTTTATTTGATTAGAAAGGAACGGGTCATTAAGATAATGATTTATGTTGTTTTCTTGAAACATTGATTTTTTTACTGCTATTTTTTTAAAAACGGCTTATAGAAGTATCTCTTTTTTTGCTATACTATTCTTTTTCCAGGCTTCACTTGATACAATTCTTGCTCTGTTCAAATTTCAAATCATATATATTATACTTCTTGAATTCATCCTTTTGTTTCAGGTTTAAAATACTTTTGCTTCTTTTGAGTTTTTTCCTTGTCCCTGGATGCATTGAGAAAGGGGATTTAGAACTTATATATATAATAATGCTTTCCAAAGTACGTTATCAGACATCATTCTTAAATTTTGAAAAATTATATAGTCATTTTGAAAAAGGTCAAATTACTATTAAAAATACCGAAATTTGAAAGAAAGTAGCATTGTTCTTCTAGACATTTTGCAATAACTGTACATCATTTCTGTCTTTATTGATTTTTAATGTTTGTTTTTGAACGCTTTCTTACAGATACCAAGTATAACAATGTTCATGAAGCTTTCACCTCACTTGTTGACAGAAAGGTGGACATTGTGCTATTAAATGGCATAGTTGCATCAGGCTATATAAATCAAATAAAGAAAATGAAATTACTTATAGCTGCTACTATTTCACAGAATGTGGGACATGGTGTTTTAATTGGAGATAGTATGAAACCTCTTATACCTTCGTTTAGAAACTTCCTGAATTTGAAAGCAGCAACAATAGCAAGTTTTATTAAGGAGAAAGAAGAGCAATTAGTAGTAAGTTTGTAAAAAATAACTTTTTTCTTAATAATCTTGAAAATTCTGAACTTTATGGACTCAGAGGAAGCCATAGATGTAAGAGCTTTATCAGCCTGACGATGGGAGAAGTATCTCTCAAAATGTAGCTCAGAAAAAGCTTACGACTCTTGACATGATAAAGCTCTTACATTTATAGCTTTTTTCTTCTTTTATACCCATGTATGTGAGACATCTATATATTAGGCCAGGATAATTTGAAAGATCTACTATTTAATTTATCGTATCAAAACCATTTTCCTCCAAAGTTGGAGTCCATTTTGATTTTAAAACACAATAGTTTGGACAATGAGTTTCGCTTCCAGTCCTTCCAAAGCTGTTTGTTTGCAATGGCTTTGGATTTTGCTCGCGATACCTAAATCCTTTGTCTGAAAGAAAGCCAACCCTGCCAAGCTGATCTTAGCTGGTTGCATTGAGTCCAACAATTAATCTTTGCTTTCCAGGCAGCTGAGCCGACTTCCGATATTCGCAATTCCAATTTAGAAGATGTAGCAAGAGAATGCTTAAGAGTAGACACCTATGATAATAAAATTGAAATCAAATAAAAAATAAAGGGTTGAATGCTATGGCACCGGAACAAGACTGTTGTTGGTCATTGTTGATTTCATTCTTATTTTTCATAACTTTTAAACAAACGAAGGATAGTTAAAGCTTTCTTTTGGACAGTTGAAAATTCTGAATGCAAAGAATTGACTTGCGTTTGTCATTCTGATGACAACCTATATAATTACAAAAGAATATGAAGTAATTTTTGTCTTACAATAGAATTTGTCACTTAAAAAAAACATAATTCTTTTACAACGAGGATGAATCTATTGCTCGTGAAGATACTAAATAACAAGATGGGATGAACAAAAGAGAAGATGACTTTGCCTCCCTATTTTCCATATTACCTGACTGAACTTGTTTCCTCTGTACCCAATTATCTCAACACCTTTCAATACGGCAATAATATTTATAATCAAAACTATATTTGGTTATGTTTTACTCTTTGATTCATACTTAGTTACTATTAAATTATTTTAATTCATTTGGAAAACTTAATAAAGAAACCTTTAAAATCAACCAAAACTTTGCAGTGAATAACTTATTTCATTTATATAGATAATTAATTTGGAATACCATAGTTATTATATTATATTATATTTTATTATATTAATGTTATATATTATTATATTATATTATATTATATTATATTATATTATATTATATTATATTATATTATATTATATTATATTATATTATATTATATTATATTATATTATATTATATTATATTATATTATATTATATTATATTATATTATATTATATTATATTATATTATATTATATTATATTATATTATATTATATTATATTATATTATATTATATTATATTATATTATATTATATTATATTATATTATATTATATTATATTATATTATATTATATTATATTATATTATATTATATTATATTATTTTTGCAGCCAATCCCTAAAAAGGAACATGTGGTACAGCTATTTACCCCATCTTCCAAAGCATTCCAATTTATCCTGCAACTTGAGTTAATTACACTTGGAATCGCAATTTTGTGTGGTTTTCTCATTTATTTAAGACAAGCAAAGCTTAAAAAGACCAAGATTTTGAGTACACCGGGTAAGGCTTTACTTTTCATTTATTGAATTTTAATAACTAATTGGTTTAGCTAATTATCAGAAAGAAAAAATTTTAAATAAAATATACAATCAGCTGTGTTTGTTGTTATTATAAACAAAAACAAAGAAATTCGTGATATTTCTTAAGACGCAAAACTTTTGGCCCTGTATGTTGCTTGTCAACAGGCAGAGAAAACTGTAGACATTTTAATTTTAAGAAATTTCTGTAGGAAAGGGGAGAAGTATAGGAATGGAAGAATCTTTTTCCTTCTGTACCCACGCAGCAGCACACTTTTATCAGTAACATAGGATACGTAATCTTTAATTATCAAAAACTCCAATGATCCCTACTTGACTGCCTTACTATCTTAACCCACATAGAGATTTTTTAATAAAAATGTTAAATTCTCAAAAGTATTCGATATCCTAAAAATATACAAAGTAAAATTTGCTTTCTTATAAAATCTGTTAAAGATATCAAAGAAATCAAATTTCTTTTGCTTTACTTTTTGTAAAAAGCTTTGAATCAACTCTATTGTGCCCTACATTTTGTAGAAAACTCTGTAATAAATCAATTTTGAACTACTTTTTGTACAAAGCTTTGAAACAAATTTGATTTTTTAACTTTTCTAAATAAGTTTTGTAATTTTTCTTTTCAGAATACAAATCTAGAACAGTTTCATATTCTCTTCGATTTTTTCCAGCATTAAAAACTTTTCTTCAAAGTTATACAAACATGTACAAATGTATTAAAATATATTGAAAATGATTAGAAATATAATTGACATGTAAAAAGTTCCTGAATATTAAAAATATTAATATTAATATCTCAATTGTTTTATGTTTATTTATAAGTTGTTGTTATTTATAAGATAACTTTGTTGAAGTTGTTGAAGACCACTGACCAGGTATTTGTTTTTGCTTAGAGTATGGTTTTGAATTTTTTGGTCCATACGTCGCCACATACTTCTTGCTTGCACAGAATAAGAAATTTCTTTGGTAAGAATTTTACTTCTCAAATGGTGAAACAAAATAAATACAATGAAGCTTTCTTTTCTTCTATAAAACTAGATTTCGTTGATGAATTGCATCTTGCAATGGATGGTGTGGTCAATATATTCTACAAAAGAACAGTAGATCGTATTCTTAAAATATCAAACACCAACGATGGAAATATCTTAACATTGATGAGGATGAAAAAGGGATACAAAAAACTGAAAAAGGAAAAGGGAAAAGATTTTGCAGACAACAGATTAATCGAAATCATGAAGCGATCAAGGCAAAGAGAGCAATATTATAAGTAATTACTTTTATAGGAGCGGATTGAATCTTTTTCCATTTCTTCTCGTCATCGTATAGTCTGGGAAAATATTTTATACCAAAGATGCTTGCAGTCAAGTTCATGTTTAACGGTTTACAAATTTTGAAATCTAACCTCTTAATTTTATTTTTCCTCGCATTTGTAACGCTGAAAACTTGAGAAACAGAAATATATAACTAATCTTAAACAAACTATTTAAACATTCTTAACGATCTAAAAAATGCAAAACAAATTCAGTAATAGATGCAAGAAACTAAAGGGGGCGAAAAAGCTAATTTTGTGCCTTATATCCTGAAATCCTTGGGTATTAGAAAAGTAAAACATTGGAAATGGACAGCTTTGTTTGAGTTCTACTTGTAATAATAGTTAAACACTTTTCGTGGATCAAGCTTGTCATACTGCGGACGCATGTAAGTCCTGTTCTTCATGTAGTACTTGCATCGTCTTTGACGACCAGCAGCAACAGACATTTGAATAGAATTTATCCTTTAAGCACCTACTAACGGCGTACGGGACGGACCTAGATGTGACTACTTGTTTGGAATCGGACAGATTAGTTTTATACAATGTAGCACTGAAATAGCGAAGCAATGATTTCTTTTTGAATATCATCAGAAGCTACGTGTTACGCTTAGCAAACAGATCTCCTTTTCTAAATACCAGATATTGATATTTTAATCACATAAAATGAAGAAATGGTGAAATAGTAAAGTGAAAAATAAATAATATGTATAAAAGTGGAATTTATAGCGAATTTATCTTGATAATGCCATTTTAACATTTAATTGCCGTCCGAGGAGGTACAACGTACAGATAGTAAATTATCGGGTAGGAGACAGGTGTACTCGAAGGTACAAAGACTGGCCAAGCTTAACATCAAGGTATTTACAACCTTTAGCAAAGTTACATTTTTTGAGAATCAAAGTGGAAATTTAATGTGTGAATTTTAAATCTGCTGCAAAACATTTCGTCTTGCCGTTGGTAGTAAAGACTAACTCATTATTTACTTAACCAATTTCAACATAGTTCAAGTCCTTTTTTAGTGACTGATCAAATTCAGATTATCTTTATTGTTGTGCTTTAAGTGTTACTTGCATACATAATTATCTCATTGTATTTGAGAAATTTTAATATGTCATTAACGTTGATAAAGAAAGGTAAAACATCAAGTATTGATCCCTGTGGCACCCCAAGAATGACTGCTAACGACGAGTATTTCCTTGTTTTAGTTGTTAATACTAGAGATCGATTTTGTACATATTTTTCAAAATGTTTTCCAGTTACCATAAAAGTGTCAAGTGTTTGATAAACTACAATCGCAACCAATTTTGGGGTTTTTTCATGCAAATTTCGTCGAGTTGCACAATTGTTAGGAAGATATTAGGTGTACTTAAACTTTTGTCATAAACAATAGTTAATTTTAATTATTCACTTAAAGATAATCAACGCCGGTTGACCTCTTTACACCAGTAAAACAATTGTATTTCTTATTTGAATTTCAACCCTGAGCATTTGTTGACCAGCAATGATTTTCATTAAAAATTCTTTAGGGATACCAAACCGTTGCAAAGTTCATTGTATTCTACTTTCTTCATTTAGACAGTAACGTTGGTAGTACCTGGCAATTTGAACGTATGAGATTTATGTTTTAGCCGCGTAATGGTTGGCGCACAACCGAATATACAATTCCACTTGTCAACCCATACGTAATAATACATGTACATTATATATATATAGATATATATATATATATATATATATATATAGTGCTTTCGATTCGGTTAACTGTATTAGAGTGCTCGATACATAAATGCGGAGCGTAATAAAAGAGATATAATAAGTTGGAAAGAATAANAATTTGAAAGTATGAGATTTATGTTTTAGCGGCGTAATGGTGTGCGCACAACCGAATATACAAGTCCACCCGTCAACCCATACGTAATAATACATGTACATTATATAGATATATATATATATATATATATATATATATATATATATATATATAGTGCTTTCGATTCGGTTAACTGTATTAGAGTGCTCGATACATAAATGCGGAGCGTAATAAAAGAGATATAATAAGTTGGAAAGAATAAAAAAACTACACTCTCTATCTCGAGAAGCCTGTTTCGTGATTTTACTCACAAGTTAGGAAATGTACAAATAAATATATTCCAGTAGCGCTTTATATATCTTATTTACAACTGGTGTTGGTACGCTTAAGTGTTCATTAACAAAAGTTTTTTTCTATGGCGGCAAGAAGATACAAGTTCGTTCCTTTTGTTTAAAGTGGCTAATTGTGGGCGGTAAATGATTAGGAATTTTTCTTTGATGCAGAGGTTGCATCTTTTGTTAATGCTATTGTAGGGTCGGTTTGGCAAGAGTTTTGTTTGAACATTTGCAGTCAAATTCATTTGAAGGGTTTCTCTGGTTTCATCTGTACAGAATTATATTTTAAATTTAATTTGATTTTGTATATTGTCTGGATGTTTACACTTACATTGGAATTTAATATTCCTAGATAGGGTCTTATAAATCTAATTATTTTCATAAAGAATAGTGATACTAGATTGATCAAAAGTCAATCCATCTTATAAATGCCGGAGCCCAACTGCCTCTTGCGCTATAAATCTTGCAGGTACATATTCTCTCTAGTGCCTGTTTGGTGAAACACTAAACCATGGTCTAATTTGACTTTAATACAACCTAAAAAGTGCTTTTAGCTTTCTAATGGTCTACTTCTTGACTGAATAAAAATTGGGCAAGTGAACATAGAGAATTAAAAAAATCTGGTCTAGTTACTTAAACTGTGCAAGTTATGCTACTCATTGTGCTTTGATATCGTTTATTACAATCTATCCTTGACTATAGGACAATCTCATTCCTTCTTACTAAGACGTACTGGCGACATTTTACAGTATATTCTTTATGTAAATCTTCTGATAAAGTCCCCATTTTTTTTCTATTCCGCATGATCTTAATTCCTAAACAAAACAAAAGTTTATTTAGGTTTTTGATTTCGCATTAATTAAAACACTATGTTTTTTAATTAACTGATCAAAATTATTTGTAGCAAGCATTCAATCATCGACATACACTAGTAGGGTCAAGAAATTTTCTTCCTCTGCTTTTACATTTTTAAAATTTTTTTAATGTTCTAATGAGTCACCACACATCAAGGCTAAAAGCCACTGAAGGATGAGGGTTACAATAAACACATAAACACAGTTGTTTACATTACAACCTACTCTTCTTCCACAACGATGCCATTGCAATGAATCAACATCTTGATGTTTCCCTTAGACCATAAATACTCCTGTTCAACTCACATACTAGACCTTCCTCTTCCATTACAATAAACCCATCAGGATGTTGCCTATGGATCTCTTCCTGCAGACCAACTTGCAGAAAAGGAATCTGTTTCTCCATTCAGTGCATCGCGAGAGGTAATTCATTTACAAGCGCTTATTTCTTGTCAACAACCACGTCTTATTTTTCATGAAATGAGCGACAGTTAACCTTGACAATTCGTCAATAAAGTGACAAACTAACGACTTTTCTCTACTAAAATATGTTCCATTGGGCCACATACATCACTATTGCTTAAAATATATGTTATTCAAAGTACTTCTTTCTGTAGAGAAAGGGAAGCGACACTCCCTACTCGATAACTATCTCTTCTTCCTTCTTTTCTCTTTCATGAAAAGTCTTAATGTGTTTTTATGTAGAAAACTAAATTCTACATCGATTTTTCCTGTCGGAAAGTTTTGACATGAGAAAGCTTTTTTTGGTAGCATTCAATCTCAAGGGATTGCACAGATGTGTAGCTTATAGTGACAAGAATGGCCAAAGAGTCCAATTGGATGATCTACAAACGTGATAACAGAGCATATGAGCGATTGAGCATGTCAATGTGGAAGATTTAATTTTTCAATGTGCGTTTTGCATTAGTTACCAAGTTTTTTAATCCAATGGTCAACTTCACAACAAAACATTGCATGTCATTGATTGAAAAAAGCAAATCCGGGAAGGATGTCTTGCCAGTAATTATAGAAGATTAGAGGATAGCCAAGAAAATGTTTGTACGAAAACGTCTCAACAAGGAAACATCTGAACAGTTCCAAAAGTATTTCCCTTAAGAGGAGAAAAAGAAACAGAAAAGACAACATAAACTTATTTTAATACTACAATGTATTAAACCTAAGTATCCATGGAAATCATTTATGTCTGTGATGTGAAGATTCACACTGAACTACAGCTGGAATATGGTAACATTAAAAGATACTTAATTGAAGATGCAACTCTGTTAAAAGATAAAATGACTTGTATTGGATACATACCCTGCCCTTTGATCTTAAACTCTTTGTTTTGAATTTATGCATTTTGTATTTCTGCTTCCTTTGACATATATTTGTAATACTAGAATTTTTTGGGTATCAACAATAAGGCATATGGCAAAGGACGTACTTTAATCACTGCAGTTCATAACTTGTTGATGTGTACATCCTGTATAACTATTGGTTGCATTATTATATTCCTACCAGAAGTTCGACGTTCAATGAATATGGAGGTAATAAATATAAATTTATTGCACTAATATATTCGATGAGAAACAATTACACATGCCAGAGGTTATGACATTGTGGTTAACATATCGTTAAACAAATGGTTTTGTGATAATGACATAAATTCTACATTAGAATTGATTCGTCTTCTCGTTTGGGGGTTTGCTAAGCAACCTCTGCTAAACACCCTTTGAGCTTATTAATAAACGGTAGATGGCGTCATTTCTCAGCCTTGTTAGCTGAATTTACAATGGTATCAAAAAATAAAATGGGTTTGCTTCAGTACAAGGTTGCATATTAACATAACGCCAAATTTAGTTTTCTATGTTGCAGGTTTTTGTGGATTTTTTCTATCTTAGATCTCTGTCTTTGGATACAGGCCCATGTAATGCCTTTTTTCTGACTCTCCTGGTTTGTAGTGATGTCAAAAGGAAACTTTTGTCAAAGTTTAGCACAGTGTTGTAAAGTTTTATGAAACCGAATCTGAGCATTTTAGGTAGCCGGTTAATTTATTGGATGATTGTAGGTCTTTATATTAGTAAAATTGTCCACATACGCACCTTTTTGACCCTCGTCTCTGCACCAGTGGTGATGCTAAAAAATAACGTAGCCTAAAGTCAACACAAGATTTGCGATAAAATCATATTTCAACTTTCTACATTAAGTGGTTCGATTTTATTTGTGAACTGTAATGAGAAAAGGCCCACATTGACCCTCTTTATTGGCCCTGGTAGCCGGTTTGGTGATCTTATAAAAACACAAAATCAATGTGTAATACCGAGCTGCAATATACTATGACAACATATTTAACCTTTTGTTGCCTGGAGAAAACTAGTTTTTGTTTGTAAGTGTCTATCAATGCTAACAAGCTCATGTGCCCCTTTCGTGATCCTTCTAACCTCCCAAGTTTTGGTAAAATACAATCAATGTCTGGTGTAGGTTGTAAGGTAGCATAATTCAATATTTCAACCTTTTACCTTGTCTGAATAAATTTACTTTTGAATTTTGATCCTCTACTTTTTAAACAGGCCCACGTGAAAACCACTTAGCTTTAAGAGCCTTTAGCAATGACGTCAAAAATCTCATGAGCCAGGTTCAACACAGGGCTACAACTTTCTCTGGTACAAAAAGTAAGCTTTTTACATTGCCTCCTAAAATTCCACTTTTCTATTGCAAGTTTATTTTACCTTAATAATGTGCCCACGTGATCTCCATTTTATGTGTAAAACAATTGAAAATCATATACAAATTGTTTTGTGTGTTTTGTTCTGTGTCATTTCTGACATGAAAAAAAAACACACGACAGCATGGCCTAGAAAGAGAGCTATCACAAAAAACCCCAAAACAATCAAATAATCTTTTTTTATTCACGGAGAAGACTTGTGTAATAACTTCGTATTTTAGCTGGTATTTTATTCAAAACATTAATAAAAACCTTATTTATTCAGTGCTCCTTTTAAGTTGCAAAATTGTAATATAAACAAATATTTGTAAAAAGTAAATTTACATAAGAACATTATTATTAATAAATTATACATATAACATATTCTTAAGAATCGAACTATTTAGGTCTTATAGTAGGATGAAGCTAACATCGAAACATTAAAGTTTCTTTTTTTTTCTCAGTTTAAACTATTTATTTACCTGCAGAGATCCGTAGATCATAGCAAGCTATGATGCATGCGACCTTTAAGGGGCTCTATGGTTAAGGTTAATCTTAGCCCTAAGCATCATACTTATCGTCATTACTGTCCGTTTACGTCTCACTTCTCCACTTACTTTGCCACGATTGTAAATTATCTCTTCCTTTAAGCCAAATACTTTCATTTCATGTCCTGTTTTACGTTTCTACCCATCCCAGTGCAAGATTTACTCCTTCTCTTCCTCCATCCACTTCCGTTTCCACTTCCGTTTCTCACAGTTTCGAACTTCCATTATTCTTAAAGAGCTATACCATCTACGTCTCCCTTTTGGTATCTCAGCTGACATCTTCTCTGATGTCGTCATTTCTCTTAGATATAAAATATGTCCTTGTCACTCTTACTTTGCTTCAATATTATTATCTCCGTCGTCTCCAATAACATTCCTTTTTTCTTTTTCATAGTTTGTAACTGAAAGACATGTGACAAAAGAAGCTTTTGCAATAGTCATAGCGTTTGACTTTGTGCTTTCTTGTCATCTCCAGAGCAGTCACATCCTTCTACTTGTTTCATGCTGCTGATACTTACACGCGATCTGGTTCTTCTGTTACCCCTTTTCTCACTGAAGCCATTTCAACTACTTACCGTACCAAGGTACTTAAACCTCGGTCATTTCTTTCCATTGCGGATTACTGCTAACAAGGATGAAGAATACTTTAGTACACAAGGCTATATGGTACTGGAATTTCTTCCTTCTTATTTAGAAGTACTTAAAATTTATTGGTTTCACCAAACTCCAAAGTCTATTTCTAAGAACTTGTACATACTCAGTCTTTTTTGCATATGACGGAAAAGCACAGCAAATCTAGTACTACTTGAGATTCGAATTTAAGAGTACTACTTGAGATTCGAATTTAAGAGTACTACTTGAGATTCGAATTTAAGAGTACTACTTGAGATTCAAATTTAAGAGTACTACTTGAGATTCAAATTTAAGAGTACTACTTGAGATTCGAATTTAAGAGTACTACTTGAGATTC
>RDPX01000186.1:649771-663429 GCA_003991215.1 Morbakka virulenta
ATACTACTTAAGATTCGAATTTAAGAGGACTACTTTAGATTCGAATTTAAGAGTACTACTTGAGATTCAAATTTAAGAGTACTACTTGAGATTCAAATTTAAGAGTACTACTTGAGATTCGAATTTAAGAGTACTACTTGAGATTCGAATTTAAGAGTACTACTTGAGATTCAAATTTAAGAGTACTACTTGAGATTCGAATTTAAGAGTACTACTTGAGATTCGAATTTAAAAGTACTACTTGAGATTCGAATTTAAGAGTACTACTTGAGATTCGAATTTAAGAGTACTACTTGAGATTCGAATAAGGCAACCTTTCGCATTGGAAATTGATGATTAAGGAGTCAACCACTGCTGCTTAAATTTGGTGATATTATTCCTTGTCTGTGTTTCTGTTTGGTCATCCTTATTTTCATTTAAAAAAGTAATCAAACCATACCAATAAGTATAATAAAGATACTTATTAAATTGTCTCGACTTATTGGCAATTCTTATTACCATGTTCTTAAGAATGAGACAAATCTGAGAATGATGATGCAATACAAAATCTTTCAACACTAATCACAAGATCAGCAATAAGATAAAATACTCGTAAAGATAACACTCTAGTTATGACTATGGGTATGCTTTTGACATATTTAAGATCATGTGATTAGTTCTACAACCTTTTATATTGTATAACTGTAATTTGTAGATGTGTCTTGATGTCAATAAGGTTTGTAGAAACGTTGAAATAATTTGTAAAGTATTTTCTTATGCTTATTAGTGTCGGGATATTTTGTTATTCATAATTCCATGTCTTTAGATGATAGTCATTTTCAAAGTTTGGCATCCTAATCTCTAACTAAAACAATTCTTCTATTTTCAACATTTTACAACACATTCAAAGTTTCCTTCAAGATCTTGATTACATTTTTATAAAAGTGACATCTTGGTCGCAACGAGGATTTAACAAATATCTGCGAAAACAACTTTAACTAATTACACAACTCGCTAAAATTTTAAGAAGCGGAAAAAATTGTCCAAATGATACATCAACAAAAAAATGAAACAGAGTATACTTTCTGCACGAATTTAGACAAACCAATGTAACAAAACAATACGTGCAGGCCGGCAGCAAAGTAATGGATAGTACCTGGCAACAATGGCTTTTTTCATCTGGTTGTCAATTTCACATATTTACAGGTTAAATGTAATTATTTTGACAAAAAAACACAAGATAAGGAAATTTGTTGTATCCCATAATGGTTTTATATTAAAGTGTAGAGCAAAAAACGATGTTTATAGCATTTGAAAATTACGTATTTACAGTGTTTCCCTCCCCAAATTGAATATCATTGCTTTGGCCTGCACATGGATGTGTGAAAAAACAAAATACATACAAACTGCCAAAAAGGAAAATCTCTTCTTATTATAATATTGTTAATTTTTCATGTTACACCAGAATGCACATACCGATCGGTAGAACATACTGAACTGTGCCTATTGATCAATTCAAAATATTGTTATCTACGGCATATATTTGACTTCTAATCTTTTGAACAATCCACTAATTAAGGAAGCTGTGAGTAGTACAGTGCCACCGTGTCTCTTAAAAAGTTGTAAATCAATTTTATTTAGGCCTTTGATTCCGATTTGTTATACGAGTATCCCTTAAGATTGGCTTCTATCTGTTCTTGGCGCCCAGCATTTAGTAGGCGCTGATATCCTCTTTTGATTTTCATCAAAGAAAGTATCTCATTGATATGAGAGTCTGAGACTTTCTTGATCTTTTCAGAAAGGTTGTTGCAAAATGCATTTACTCTTTGATCGATATTCTCTATCAGCACTTCTTTAGGATCTAAAAGAAAAATTTCTGAATATGTCGGAAAGAGAGAAGGAAAATAAATTTTAAAAAATAAACTAAGGAATATCTCCCTTTAAATAGGTACTATAAAGCCATTAAAAATTATGTGATATTTGTGAAGGGTAGATGGAAAAGTATTTTTAAACAAAACATTAGCTTTGGCCAACATCACCAGTATTAACAAACTTCTTTCCTTAACCAAGATCTAAGTTTAAATAAATCAGCTTACATAGTCTTTGCTGGAACGGTTCCAGGAATTTCATAATAAACCCATGTTCCCCAATAGTAGAAAACTCAAGGGGGTGGGACGTCGTTGCTTTGGACAGCTATATCGACCTAAAAACCTACCTCACCACTCCAACTTTATATTTTTAAAAACAGTTTTTTATGTTACCAAAAGTCTAATGGTTTCAAAGCTCAAAATTAAGTAATAAAAAGAATGTCCGAAATTGGCCCAAATGAAAACACCTGGGCCAAATTTCTTATCCTGGCACTCAGGGCGGTATTTTTCAACAAAAAACGTTGCTTTTCGGGTAGCTTTTTTAAAAAAATATAAAGTTGGAGTGGTGAGGTAGGTTTTCGGTCGATATGGCTGTCCAAAGCAACCCCCTCCCCCTCCCCTTGAGTTTTCTACTATTCGGGGACATGGGTTTACCACAGATTCTTTGTCTTCCTAAAAATCATAAATAAACTACAAAAACACCCAAAGTAACCACATTTTCTGATAATGGATGTTGAGCAATAAAGTAAAGGGTAGGAATCGCCTCTAAAGGGAACTAGAGCTGTATGGAACGATAATACAGTCGCAAGATAGATGAATAGAGTTACCACGACATCGTAATCATTTTGGCTCTGTTCAAACCCACCCGTCTCTCTTTTCTTTCTCATTCCAGGATCCTTATCAGCAGTTTGTGTTGTGAACCAGAATTAACCAACACTTTTGTAAGCTATTTATCAGGTATTCTAGGGTAACAATACACTTAAATCGGAGATTTGTCTGTTTGGGGCAAACTTCAAATTTTTTTTAAGGTGAAAAGTGTTATTCTAATTTTAGAGATTTAAAAAATTCTTTTGTGGGCTATTCTTGGACTTTTAAATTACTGACATTAAACAGAGTAAGTTAGTTATTTAATTCCTGAGAAAATAGACTAAAACTAAGCATTCGATATTTTTATTAATAATTTGTTTGTTATTATATTGACATGCAAAGAAATTTGTAAACATATTTGTCTCCAAACTTAAGAGAGTTTGTACTGCTTATTCTGTAAATTACCTATGATCACTTAATAACTTGGAAGTCAATTTCAAGAAATCGTCCAACACATGCTAGCATGTAAAACGGACGTTAAACCGAATATGATGATGATGATGATGATGATGATGATGATGATGATCACGAATAGATAAAGTCAGATTAATTTTGTACTGAAAAATGTACCTATAGTTTGAATTCGAACATTTAAAGTTGGGAGTGAAAAATCAAGTTGAAGAATGGCAAAAACTCAGTGAGAACAGACGACGTGTGTGGTCAAGCTAAAACTGAATTTCCAAGGAAAGAATTTGAACAACATTTGTGTCTATTCTGCTCATTTTATACCTGATAGGTAAAATATATAACCGCTCTTTTTCACTTAATCCACAGTTCAAAGAGGAAAACCCGAATAACTTGACAAGCTATGGGTAAGTGTAAGGGTGTAATTTCTAGACTGTTCCACGTAGCTGGTCTAAATAGTCCAAACATCGAATAGTTAAGACATACTCTTCAACCACTTCTGTAACAGGAAAAAGCCTACAAATAAGATAGAATAACCAAATCATAGCTGAAAAACATTTCTTTTTTGTGATGACTTAAACTTCTTTCTATTTTTGTGGGCTTTTTTAATTCCAGAAGAGAGCAACAATTTGGTAATTGCTTAATTGTAAGCAATATAGCCATCACAAAGATCATTGAAGAAAAACAAATCAAACACCAAATAGCACAGCAAAAAGTCTACCGTCATAAACAAAAGTTTAAGACCAATCACTGAAAATAGCCGAATGATGGATATTGCATCAGATTGCATGAGCCAGTTGTCTTGATTGCATCAAATCAACTGTTTTAATTTTAGTTGTTCCTTTGAATGGTTTCTAAGCTGCTGTCAACAGCTCGTTCTGATTTTTGCCAATTTTTTAAAATTTGGTGAATGGCTGAAATGGGGTGAAAAAAGTCCCTGACGGACGTTCAGAGGGCTCAAATCGTAGCCCTACGCAGTCAAACGTTGATGTCATGCAGCATTGCAAAGAAATTGAGTGTCAGCAAAGTCAGCCGTGTATCAGGCGATCGTCAAGTACGAAGAATTAGGAATCTACAAGGATCGGAAGAGAAGTGAAAGACCTAGAAGCACCACCAACCATGAAGACATCTTGATGAAAATGAACACTCAGCGAAAATATTTTTCTGCTTGTGGCTGATTCACTGCTTTACAGGCACTGATCATTTCTTTTTAGCGACAACTGGCTATATTTTTGCTAAAATGACTCTATAGTGGTCTCGGTGGTTATGTAAAATAACAATACTCAGTTATTTTTAAAAGTCAAATGAATAAGGGAAAAAACAATTAAAGCGAACAAAATCTGACAAGAAATGAAGACGAGACGACCCGCACATCCGGGACATTGGCAAAATTATGACGTTAGTGAAAGCACGCTGCACTGTATCTTCGCGTGGAAAAAATGGAGGTTACAGTGTCTGCTACGCTAAAAACCTTAGGGTTCCTGCCTTGTTGTTGATCTAATATTTTCTCTAATTTCGAATAAATTATCAGACTTTTCTTTTAATATATCAAAAATGCAATGGTTTAAAATATTCTCTAAGGTTTGTGTATACTTAAACGGGATTTGGGAAAAAAAAGATGGCCTGAAAAAAGCAACTGCAATTAAACCGATAGAAAACTTTAAGCTTTAAGATCTCTAATGAAAAGGTAAAGATCCGCATTGAAAATCGTTTGCAAAAACACCTCAACAGATGCTTTGCCACAAATAACAATTTGAGGAGTACAAACACTTTAGGAAGAAATTTGTAACCATCCTTGGAGTGAAGTAAATGTATAAACGCTTTAAAAAACAACAAAGTTGCTTCCACTGATGAATTCAAAGAAGTGAGACTGAAAAAGCATCATAGTAAGAACACTGTTAACGTAACTGCGTTTTTTTAAGTTTGATCTGGGCATATTTCATGGTGGAAAAAGTTAAATTGTGTTTTTGTGTAAAATTGTGTCAACGTCCTGTCTCTTCCATATTTCTTCCATCTTCGGGTATTTTTCTGTCCACCTGTAAATACTATGTTGATCAAAACGTTTTGTTGCATCAAGTCATGAAACAGGGATCGAAAAGTACCCAAATTGTTCTAACTTTTCATTTACTTTGATTGCACATTCCACAATCATTGTTTATGTTTTTGAGGTATGTTCACGCTGGCAATTATGTTCCATTGGTTTTAACCCTTATTCTGAAGAAAAATATAATAAAAAGAATGACTTGTTTACACAGAAGTATCAATTCGAACAGATTCAGTCACACGTGTCTCCACCAAAGGAAATATCCTTAAAGTATACTTGAAGTAAGGCTTGGTTAATCCACTATGCATTTGGATGTTTACTGAGTACAAATCAATAAAAACATCCAAATGTATTTCTATTAAAAGCTTTGAAACTGATTAAGAGCAGATTGTTTTCTAATCGTCATCTCTTACGTCAGATCAAATAAACAAAAGGATAGACGGATGGAAGAACGGATGAATATAAGGAGTCCTGCTGTAGGTACTTGCATACCAACACCAAGTTCTAAAATATTATCCTAATTTTCGATAAGTCGATAACAATGTGTAACAACATTTTTGTTCCAGGCTTCTAAGTGTTATTTCCTGATTCTCCATGCTAGAAAACCGAAGAAAATCTGAATTGTTTACTAAAAAGGTAGTTTTTCAAAAAATTATCACAACATTTCAATTTTTCAGATTTTTTTAGAAAAAAATTATAACAATTTTTCAATTTTCCATATCTAAAACCCTTTCTTCGAATGTGAAGGATATGTTGACAAATTTTTTGAAATTGAGATATGCAGCAATTTATGCAGCAACAATATGGAGCATATTTTGTGAAAAAAAAGCATGTTTTGTGGATTTTTTCGATCAAGAGAACACTGTATAAATAAAAAACGCAAGATCCTTTAATTTTCTTTGACAACAGCATACCAAAAGTTTGAGCCAATTGAACAACATGAGGACTAAAATAATGCATGCTGCTACATATAGACATGTCATCAAACATGAATTATTAAATTCATGGAACTTTAAAAAAATACAAAAAGACAAGCATTAGTTTGTAAAAACTGAAAAAGTGAAATTTCGCAAGCATTCCCCAAGTAACTCCTATAGCCGCATATCACTGAGAGCATCGATTGAAACTAAGACTCTGAAGTTAATTTGATACAACAAATTGAAAAACATTAATAGAAAAGGTTGCCTAGCTATTTGTGATAGAATAACAGATAGAAGATAAATAAATACAAAAATAGTATGTGGATACTTCATAGGAATTTCCAAGAAATAAAGTCTACTTGAAATGGATTCTCTTAGAGACTTCCTTCTGTGTTGAAAGTCACTTTCACGCGTTAAATTCCATATATAGTTGCCCAAGAAGTTTTCAGTATACTGCCCACTGTATCTTTTTTCTAATTCTACTAATTTCTAATGAAAAGGTTCCCATTGGTCTTCAGAATAGGCACCCATGTTGTGTTCGAACTGGTCGATGCGAGAATGCAGAACATGGAGTTTTAATGACATTCTACAGCCCATNCTCTCTGTAGTTCTCAATGAGAAGCTCAACTATCTCCTTGTATTTTGCAGCCTTGTCGTTTCTCAAAAAGCCTTTAACTATGGCTTTGAAACTCTGCCAAGCTGCCTTTTCCTTAGAATTAAGAAGCTCCTCGAACTGTTCACAGTATACAATCTGCTTTATCTGAGACCCATTAAAAATAACTGCACAAATTTTAGCTGCAGAAAGGCGGGGTAAAAAGGAAATCAAAAAGCGAAATGCCTCGGACTCTTGATTTAAGGCCTTGACGAACTGTTTTATTAGCCCCAACTTGATATGCAACGGAGGCATGAGAACTTTTTATGATTTAATTAAACGCTGTTGCTTAACATTCATCATCCCGATTCAAAATTCCCTTCGAACATCCCAATGCCGCTTGTGATAATGATTTTCCGTATCCCTACTGTCCCAGTGGCAGAGATAGTAACGGTACATTGCAAATCCACATTGGAGTTCCATCAGAAAGCCAATCATTTAAAAATCTCCAATGACACACTAAGAGCAATCTCTGTAATTAATCCTGCCAAAGAGCATTTTGACATTACTCTAATTTTCTTTTATGTTTACAGCATGCCCCACGGGAATGGAAGGGTATATATTTCCATTATGAAGAAGTACTGCCTTTAAGCTGTTCGATGAACTGTCAATGAAAAGTCTGTACTCCTCGGAAATACAGGGAATTCCTATTTCTTTGAACAAACCAAGTACGTCATTGAAGAAACAGAGGACGTCTTTGACTTGGAAAAATATAGAAAACGTCTGATGTCGCTTGCGTTGAGTAGACACAGTAACGTCTTTGTCAAGCAGCTCCCATTGTTTCAAGCGGGATGTTAATAGCTCTCCATTCGACTTCGTTAGACCAAGGTCTCTAATCAAGTCATTTAGATCTTTTTGATTAGGAAAATACGGTTTTCTCCCTTTACTATCCTGTTCCGTAAAAGTTACGTTTAAACAGTAAAAAAATAATGCAATCAGCTTATACAGTTTATCAGTTTATAACAAATAATGCCATTTATCAGTTTACAACAGTGATTAAACATTGTCGCATCTATTTCTCCTTTGGAATGCAATTTTCTGTATTGGACTGAAAATATTATGGAGTATTATGATAAAAGATGGCGCTTCTAAGTGATTACGTAAGTTGTCCAGTATTTTTCCATAAACGATATTCCAAAAGAAAAGTTGTATCAGAACTGACATAGAAAAATAGATTTAGTCTTTGGAACAAACAGAGAGAGAGAGGAGTAATGTAGGCGAAAGTGCAAAACGTTTTTAGAAGACATTCAAGAGCTAGATTAACACTTGTTTTTATCTTATTTGTAAAAATTTCATATTATATATTATATATTATATATTATATATTATATATTATATATTATATATTATATATTATATATTATATATTATATATTATATATTATATATTATATATTATATATTATATATTATATATTTTATATTATATATTATATATTATATATTATATATTATATATTATATATTATATATTATATATTATATATTATATATTATATATTATATATTATATATTATATATTATATATTATATATTATATATTATATATTATATATTATATATTATATATTATATATTATATATTATATATTATATATTATATATTATATATTATATATTATATAGTATATGTGGTGTGGAGATGATAACTCCCATCCACCGGGTCCACAGGTTGCGGATAGTGGAACGACCTTCAGATATGGAGGTTAGCTGCGAATATATTGAATAAGCAGTCCCGGACAAAATCACGGGTTGCCCTTCAGCAAGGCATAGCACCCGGCAGCTGCCCCACCAGGGATAAAGGTGAAGACAATGGAAGCAGGTTGTCGGATAGTGTTGATAGCAGCTGGACAACATACCTTTCTTCTGGTATCAACATTCCACGTCAAGCAGATGAGCTAATGAAACTGCCAATGGTTGAGGTGACTCAGTTTAAAATTAAACTACTGCGATTGTATGTAGACCTAGCCCCCACAAACAATTAATTCCCGGGCTATCGAAAGACTTATCATGATTCTAAACCAATCCAATATCCCATACCGCATCGGTCGTCGCGCGGGTCACCAAGGACCGCGACCTGGAGTACCGGTCCTGGCTCCAGTCGAAAAATATGCTACGGGTCCAAAAACAAAAACGAAATTCCTGAGATGCAAACAATCAATCAAACTCTCCACATTCAATGTACGCACCCTCTCATCAGTTAGTCAGACCTCTGAACTAATCGCTGCCGCAATCAATCAAAATATAGACGTTATCTGCATTCAAGAACATCGAATCTTTCACGAGGACTCTTCCATCATGTACCATGATTTCGATCGGAAATGGACCTTGATTACATCATCGGCAACAAAAAATTCTGTCAACAGTACAATAGGCGGTGTTGGAATCCTTGTAAGCACANGGGACAAAACAACATCAAAGAAAGTAAAACAATGTAAAAAAGGAAATGGTAATAGGTTTGTGCAGAACTGTAAAAGAAATTATGAGAGATGACACAGTTTAGAAGACATGGTATATATATATATATATATATATATATACCATGTCTTCTAAACTGTGTCATCTCTCATAATTTCTTTTACAGTTCTGCACAAACCTATTACCATTTCCTTTTTTACATTGTTTTACTTTCTTTGATGTTGTTTTGTCCCTGTATTTGTCTTATGTCCCGTTTGTTTGTCCTGTTTAGTTAAATTGCCGATTTACATCTACGGCCATGAGCTTAGCTCTCATACAATATATATATATATATATATATATATATTTGTGTAATATTGTGTATTCATATCAAAAAGTGCTCAATGCATATAGCAGAGCAATATATATAAGGAAAAACACGAAAAATAAGAACTATAAATAAATAGTTGCAATCACAGTTCTTATTTTTCGTGTTTTACCTATATACATAAATCAAGACATTTGCCGTACAGAACTCACAATAACTTCTTATTAACCAAAACTGAAATAAAAGCAGATCATTTAAGTCATTTAAGTCGTTTTTCGCAAACGTTTCAACTTATTTTAAAGCCTTGGTCGGCAAAAACGTATGTCTAAAATACGTTAAGCATAAAATAAGAGAAAGGTGTTGATATGATAATGATTGGACCTTCTATAAATTTCTTTCCGGAAACATTCCGATGGTGAAATTCTTAGTGCTTTCCTTTGTCATATTACTTGATTGCTATTATGTCTAAATTTATATTTTTTGGTCTAAACTTTTTCCTTTATCGTTTCTTCACAATTTCATCCACTTAATGGCTTTTTATTCCTTGTATGTTTCTCAATGTCATCATGTCAACATTAATAATAGGTTGAAGAAAACAAAATCAAAAACGACGACTAATGAGATTTAGAAATAGAACATGGTTTAAACTGACGATAGGAGTCTGATGATGGCAGAAGTATCTCTCAAAACGTATCCAAGAAATAGCTAACGACTTTTTCCTTTATCACTCTTTAAACTAATTAGTTTGTTTTATTTCAGTAGAAAAATAACAATTTAATTATTTAAAAGGCTGTTTTGTTAAAGTAGGATTTTTTGGTTTTAACGTCATTTTCCCCAGCAACTGGAGGTCAGACGTTGCCCTTCAGAGGGATTTTGTTTTTGCAGTGAGGAATTTCTTGGCAGGATGCCTTTCCTGACGCCAACTAGTGATATTATAAAAGTAGGCTAATCACATGTAAATCTGAAAAAGTTACTGATTGCAAAGAGAATATTCTTGGGATTTGAAGTAGGGCGAAATTATTGTTGATTTTTATAACATCCTTTGATAAAGATTTGATCAGGAAGCAGCTGGTTTTAAACAAGCGACTCCTGTGTCCCATAAGTGAGTGTCCCATAATTAGTTTTTCAGAATTGGAAGTTGTCATGTAGTGTTTATTAACTATGGGTCAACTATTGAGCATAAGATTGAATGTGGATATAAGTAAGTAAAATTAGAATATATTTAATTAAGTTTGGTAATTTACTGTTAATTCCCGAATGGCATCAATTAATAATTATTCAAACCCTTTAATAACTCTGAAAATTGGAAGTTACCTGACATAAATTAGAAAGGAATGTTAAAGATTACCTTCATATTTTCCTGTTGTTTGGACATAAAAGCAGCGATTTTGTTTCTTTGAGATGATATATAACTAGCAACATCGTCCTTAATTATATTCAGATTACTATTCAAAAAAATTCCATATCCTGTTCTAGATTTGAAAATTCTAGAAATAAGTAAATTATTCTTTTTTAGAAGGTCATCATTTGAGATAACAACTCCAATATCCACCAATATTATATCAACTTGCCTTGAGACGAGAGCTGATACCAATTCATTGGTTTTGTTATACATTTTTCCTACAAAAGCATGATTGTAAAAAAAGAACTTTATTACTTTTTAAATTAGTCAAAAACGTCATAAAGAAATATCGTATTTTCTTGAACCCATAGATTTAAGAATGATAGGCTTCTAAGAGCCTTTTACTTTCCATTTCTAACAAAAATGTGAATTTTGCTTTTCAGAAATTTTCTCAGTTCAAATTTTCCGACATATATTTCATGCAACTTCAATAAAACTGCCTTTAGTTTAATTATAAAAAAAACATCATTATTAAAATTCACATTTAGACTTGCTTTATCGTTTATCAAGTAAGGAGAAACGTTTAAGTAACGATTAGATTAATAGAGAAAAATTATGTGTCCTGACTCAGTGCTAGTTCATCCATCAGTCTTGTTTAATTCCTGTTTTTGTATGTTAGTGTTGCAAAGGGCATTAACCTGCCACCTTTCTAGATTATCAGTTTGAAACATTTCTTAATTTTGACTCATCATTTGCTTTTATTAATGCAAAAGGAATCTCTCTTACCTTTCCACTAATTGTTTAACTTAAAGAAACTATTGAAATTGCTTTCTTACTATTAGCCTCTCTGTATCAATGTTATCATAACAAACCTCTCTGTATTTCTTACCCTGAAAGTTGCCCTCTTGCAAATTTTTAAGTTTGAATCCAAACATGTGCAACTACTTCATTTCAGTTTAAAAATACCTGAGCTTTTATTTAGACCAAATCTTTCGTCCTCCAAAGTTATATCCGCCGTATTTTTAAATTATTTTTCTTTGTTCAGAAGAGAACAATTTTTCTTTCCCTTTAGTAGTGGCTAATACCACGGTGCCCTTCCTTTCGACTGTCGATCTTCGACCCCATTCTAATATAGACACCCCCCTTGTATTTATGGATGAGGAAGGGTATTCGTAGGTAAAGCCTCCTAATTGAAATTTTGTGCAATTCCTAGTCGCCCGAAGAGTACATATCGGAACGTATACCAGAGAGCATGTTTTCGTCTTTGGTTACCATAATCTTCCTCCCCTACACCTATCAAGTTTCCAAATTAGCCCTCTAAATCACTCTAAATAACAATACACACATGACTACAAAATTCTCTCAGAAGTTTTAGCTTAACGATTCTGCAGTATTTCAGGGATGTTATCGATTACTTTTGAAGCATGTCAATTTATCGATTCTTCTTTTCCTCCAAAATGGTAACAATTCATAAGATCAATACAATAAACGATTTGTCAATTTAAAAACATGATCATTCGGTATAAATAACGCGAATTGCCTCTTTTATAAATAATTTTGTGAATCAAAATACGAAGTATGACCCACTTTAATTTCATCCTTTGCATTTTTCCTGAACTTTTCCCTCTTAATTAGCTTTTTGACCAAAAATAGAGTTAATCATGTAATCTTCTTTATGCTTTCTCTTCACCTTCGTTTTAAGAATTGGTAATTGTTTCATTCATGAATTTTTCCTGATATTCCTTTTAAGTCTTCTGATTTTTAGTTTTGCAAATGTTATTTTGAATCAATGTCTGTAACTTCTTAGAAACAAACAAATGCTTCCTTATCATCATGACCTTTCTGCAGCGACGTCTTACTTTTACACACACACACACACACACAATTAATCAGCAATTCACCCTTTAACTCAAATGCTGCTACCTGCTTCAAAGTTTTATTAAGAGATCTGTCATTATTATAACTAAGTAGGAAGTCGATTTTTGAAGACCTACTATTCATATCTGATAAATATGTCCATTGGCAGCGTAACATTTTATGAATTAAAGATGTTAAGATTTCATTTGGTTACCTGCTCTAGTACAAGTGTTTTGCATTCTTTCCTTTAGTAATATTATGTTTAACTAATAATATCCTTGTTTGTATGAGATCTAAAATCCCTACAGCCTGCCACAACATGAGATTCTACAACCTCACATTTTTCTTTGGTGAGTCGCAGATCAAACGGGGATGTGAGTCTGTCGCTTCCTTCATCGTCAGCATTAATTTTGCAAGCCATTCTTTCAATGTATAATAAGCACAAGAACCTCAGAGGCATTTCTGAGAGCAGACCTCTGGGGTTCATATGGCACAAAGTTGTTAGCAGTAAAGTTATCAGAAATATTCAATGACTTGCAAAAAATACCCGATGTTGTCTTTGGTCTTATAAAAATAATGAGTGATGTTTTGAAAATGGATATTTGTTACAATCATTTCATCGTTTTAGAAACCATCATAGATTTAACATCATTTTAGTACCGAGCCTGAAGGAGAAGCATTAGAACCTGACCTATAAATATCCTCTAAAAACGTATTACTTACTAATGCATAAACGGCACTTGTAAGAAACGTGTGTTCGGATTACTCACAATCACTAACTGCACGGCTTAAAGTCTCTTATTCCTAGCATCTGGGGTTGGACGCACTTCTTTGCCATGTTTTACACGAATTGCTACTCTCCATGGCGGACGATCTACAATCAATTCTTCATTTATATTTAAAAGCTTCAAATCAGCTTTCACGTTTTCAAACCATCGTTTCTTTGGACGACCAATGCACTTACCATCCACTTTAAAAGATAGCATACGTTTCTGCCA
>RDPX01000186.1:674421-689485 GCA_003991215.1 Morbakka virulenta
CACAATTCCATCAGAAATCGGATAAAGTGAAAATTTGTTTTTTGTAATGTGTGTATTTCGAATTTTTTCTTGTACTTGCTACTAGTCTGTATTGAACACAATAATTCACAGTCGTTTTACAGATTGAGTGTACTATTTAGAGTTCATTTAAATAGCATTTAATCGATTTGAAAGCTGTTACAATGTCAGTAGTCTGTCAGAGACTCTCCCTTTACGAATATACCGATCAAGCCAAATTTTATATATATATATATATATATATATATAAAGTAGCTAGTTTCCATATTTTTCTTGCTTTTGTTCTGTTCATATTTCAATGTATTACACAAGTGGAAATAACAGAATAATAAAACGTGCCTGACAATTCAAAACAAAAGAATATGTCAGTTAAACAAGTGGGTGCTATTTCTATTGAAAATGTTAACTACATATATATATATATATATATATATTCGAGCTTGTATGTATGATTTGTAGCTAGGTATGCATTGTATATTTCAATCAATGCCTGTCCCAAGCCAGGCTAAAAAAGGCTGAAAAAGGAAGAGGATTTGCGGTAAGGCCAGTCACCTTACCCCGTAAAATCTTTCTAACTACAGCAAGAGGTGACCAGCCTAGTCAAAGTCTAAGGCATTGAGCAAGAGTAGAAACATCTTTAGGATCATTTCAGACGACATCTTCGCCTCCAGGGTCTCTTGACATATCTGTGACGAGTATGGAGCAAAGCCATTAGGAACGTCATGCCCCAAACTCCCAAATTTTCTCCGCCAAAAAGCAAACAAAGATTGGAACATGGAACATAAGAAGTACGTATGGCAGTGGAAAGTAGTACAGGCAATATGTGAAATGAAGAACTACAGACTGGCAGTGTTTGCACTGAGTGGGATCATATGGGCAGGACTCTTTGAATTACATGGAGAGAGAAAGTAATGAGAAGAACAAAGCAAAGGCTACTGCATGTGATAGTAGAAGAAAGGCGATGGAAGCTGGCAGGACTTTCTGGTTGCCCACGGAGAGTGTCGCACACCATACGACATCTTAGAGATCAATATCAGGAAAAAGAAGACGGGGCAGGCCAATGAAAACATGGCAAGCTACTTTTAGGAAAGGCAAAGACAAACGGGGTGTGCAAACGTATGACATCCACGCCTTGGCCAGAGACCAAACGCGTCTGAGTAATCTTGATGCCGGATTCCCCACCCGGAAGAGGAGAAACTAAGGTTTAAGGTAATGATACATTGTATATTTGTCTATAACCCACGAAATTATGAATTACCAAATTACCAATGTTATGTCAGATTTTTTAATATTCAATTAGGATTGAATTCAGATTGTTAGCTTGCAGTACTATTTTTTGTCAATTAATAATAAATGAATAGTCAAGTAACATGGAATACGATGCTTCAGTGTAGATCATTTTGAAGCTAATGGTACCGCCCTCCAATGAACATTGGAGTGGAGTAAAAAGATATGATGATCATGATGAGATTCTTACTTTTTATAAATCAAAATCATCCTCTTTTCTTCCTTAAATGAGCCTAAAACACTTAAAACTAGCAACATTTACATTCTCCTTTTTTGTGCCTTTATCTCTTTGCATATCCTACATTTTATTTTCTTTAGAGCTATTCAGTCAAATTTCATGCAACCCTCTTAGTGCGTTTTTTTTACTTGGGAGTTTTTGAGATGTGGTATTGAAATTTCTATTTTCAAAGTTGGAATACAAAACAAGGCATCAAGGGCCTTGATGTTAAAAGAGAATGAAGGAACATCAATTTGAAATGGAAGAAATAAATTTATTTTAGACATTAAAAAATTCGGATCATATATAACAAGAAACAATTAGATTCAAGACAGTTCTGAATTCAGTCAGCTTAAGGAAAGAAGCTACTACCGCAGAAACTCGTCCTGAAAAAAACAGTAAGAGTAATTATTTCTACTTACTCCAGGGAAACACAGGTAAATTCAAAATTCTCCTTTTAAGAACAAGGTACCTGGACTTTATGCACCTGTTCCCTGCAGGAACCTTAAGCACAGATGACTCTACTTTGTAAATTCTAATAGCTTTACTTCCTGGCAGACATATTGCCTGTTAAGTATAAGCGAGGCTCACTTCTTGATAATTGGGGTCTTTTTGAAATAGACCATCCGTACGAAAAATCGTGAGACAATTAAACCATACTTGTTCATTTCACATCCAGTCTGTATATAAAAATGCCTTTTACCTTTGTCAGTCACAGCAAAGTTTCTTTGGATTTCTGTATGAATTCTTCGCCACAGTTAAAGAAACAACTAAATGTATTACGATAGTGTTCGTTGTATTACATGACGTTTTTAAACAATAGATTATTTCCTGAATTAAGAACGGTAGAATTATTTTATTTTCTTTGACTAATTCAATATTGCTATTATTAACCTACAAAGAATTCTATTATAGATTATATGAATACTCACTGTGAACCATACGGCTATTCCTGCTACCCAAGCTGTAACTAAAGTAACAACAAATAGTGGCCAAATATTGAGCAAAGAATTAAAAACAGCAAGAGACTGATTAGAATGTTTACTTTCATCTCGAGTTATTAACACAGAGCCAGATGATTCGACTACTGGTATAAATGATCCAATGCCCTTGAAATTCTTCCATGCTAACCTCCCAAAGACAGGAAAAGCAAAGTCAACGTTGTGATCTAATGATGATATTAACTCTTTTTGAGTTTCTTTCCTGGGATTGCTTCCATCTTTGCTCACATGGTAATTAATGACAATTTGAGGGTAACTTTTGCAATATCCACACGCTTGCAACACTGCTTCAGATGATATCTCGTAAAGTAAACCAGACAATTTATTTTCCTTATATTGGACGTAAGGTGGAACTGAATACCATGAAGTATAAACTTCTTTGTTGCAACGGCATGTTTCTGTATTTTATCAAAGGAGAAAAAAAAGATTAAATGAAATTAATCATATCCACATGTATAAAAAGAGATCTCTATATATGGATATATGTATTTATGGACCTATATATTTTTATTATAGTACAAATGGAAAAACGCAATGCGAGTATATTTGGAAAACGTATATTTAGAGCAGTACATATTTACAATAATTGTTAATCAATTTTTTGTGTAAATGAATGAATGGTTGTTCTTCTGTCTATCTGTTTCTGTTTTATTTATTTATGCATGTATGTATGTATGTATGTATATATATATATATATATATATATATATATGTAAATAAATTAAGACTTGGAAAGCACCAGGATTGGACAGGATTCCCATCGATTTATTGCTGTACGGAGGAGATAACCTTCCTAATGCAATTCATATGTTCATCCTTGCTGTATAATGGCATGGCAGGACTGTTCCTCAAGATAGTTTAGACGCGATAATACGTTCTATTTCTAAAAAGAAGGGATTGATGTTTAACAGTGGTGATATAGAGGTATCAGCCTGCTTGAAGCGGCAGGAAAAGTTCTTTCAAAGATTCTGTCCAATCAGTTAAGGGTTTGGATCTGCCCTTCTATCATTTCAGAGACTCAATGTGTGGTTTCCGAGCTGGACGTTTGATAATGGGTATGATCTTTACTGCTCGCCACCATATGGAGAAAGTCTTTATTGATCTGACTAAAGCTTTTGATACCATCAATCGTAGTGCACTCTGGAAGATTCTTTTGAAACTTGGATGTCCTGCGAGTTTTGTAGAGATGGTTAAACAGTTACACAATAAAATGAAGGCCCGAGTAAGCTTCATGGTTCACTGTCAGAACCAATATCAGTTGAGAATGGTACAAAACAGAGTGACATACTGGCTCCCACTCTTTTCTCAATCAACTTTGCTTTGATGCATTTTCGTGCTTTTAAGGATTGTGATATAGGGGTAGACATATGGTTTCTAACATCAAGCAAGCTTTTCAGCCTTCGGCCTCTCAATTCGAGCTCTAACACTTTTCAGTATCTTGCACATGAGCTTTTGTATGCTGATATTCTTGCACATTCAGAGAAGGAAATGTAGCTCATTATAAACAAACTCTCAAGTGCTTGCAAAGCTCTTGCCCTCATTATCAGTCTCAAGACGACCTACGTTATGTTTTCAACTCCAGTTGGAGTCCCATGTGCTGAACCACACATTTTAGTTTATGGGAAAAGACTAAAGGTTACTGATAATTTTCTATATGTTGGTAGTGCACTGAGGAGGTATTTCACTCTGGATGCTGAAATAAATCACAGAATGGCCAGAGCCAGTTCTGCTTTTGGTAAGTTGGAGATACGGGTATGGTCAGATCGGGGAATTACATCAAAGACAAAGATAAGTGTTTATAGAGCATGTGTGCTTACTTCTTTGTTATATAGCTCAGAAACATTGAAGAGCATACAGGCGACATCTCAAGCTTTTGGAAAGGTTTCATCAAAATTGGGTAAGATAATTTTTACCATTATTTAGAATACTTTCACACCTGATACTGCAGTCCTTGAACGATCCAACAGCACAGGCATTAAGATTGGTATCATCCAGAATCAGATGTGCTGGACGGAACACCTTGTTAGGATGGAAGATGAAAGACTCCCTAAACAGTTGCTTTATGGTGAGTTATTAAAAGGAAAAAGACCAAAACACAAGCCGAAGAAAAGATTTAAGGACTTGCTGAAGAGCAATTTGAAACTACTGGAGATTGATATGAATAACTGGGAACTGATAACTGCAGACAGTCTCCAAGGGAGGGAAAAAAATTAGGAAAGGATAGTGAACCGACTTTCGGCAGATTTCAGCCCTTGGAGCCGCAACCGAGGTCTTGGGCTTTGTTGAAAGGAAACACCAAGACTGGTTCAACGAGAACGATGCTAAAATCACAAACATTCTACAAGCCATGCACGAGGCGCACCGTAAGTATATCGGGAGCAAACATTCCCCGTCCCTCAGGAAAGCATACGTGGAACGCAAAAGAGCTGCTCAGAGGTGTTTAAGAGCAATGACGAACAAATGGTGGGAGGACAAAGCCACTCAATTACAGGAGACAGCTCAAGCACATAGCATCATGGCCTTCTTTGATGGACTCAAAGCTGTTTACGGACCAAGAACAAATGGATCAACTTCTATCCTCTCGGCCGACAACATCGCATTGCTGACAGATACAAAAATACTCTCAAGATGGGCTGGTCACTACAACCTGCTACTGAACAAGACGTCTGCCATATGTGATGATGCAATACGCGATGTTCCTACATTGCCAACCCTGGAATAATTAGATATCGCACCCAACGGTGCGGAAGTCACCAAGGCCATTAAGGTAACTGTCTATTGGTAAAAGCGGCAGACTCCGATGGCATGCCCCCAGTGTGTAGTGTACAGATGCGGTGGTGCACACATGACTTCTGCGTTAACGAAGCTTATTGACATCATTAGATCATTCCATGACGGCATGAAAGGTCAAGTGTTTGATAACGGAACCTTTTCGGAACCATTCAGCATATCTAATGGCGCCAAACAAGGATACGTCGTAGCTCCCACTCTCTTAGGGATAACCTTTGCCATCATACTCCAGTACGCATTTCGCAATTTGAAGCTTGGTGTTTACCTGCAACTAAGGTACGATGGTGAAATCTTCAACATCAGGCGTTCTTTTGCTTGCAGAAAGCTGACTGAAATTCTCGTCAGAGACCTGTTGTTTGCAGATGATTGCACAATTTCTGCTCACAGTTTAGAAGATATCCAAACAATAGCAGACAGGTTTACAGACGCCGAGGAAACGTTTTTTCTCACAATAAGCCTGAAGGAACAGAAGTAATGATTCAACCTTGTCCTGGCGTTTCTCATCAAGACCATGTCGTCGAAATTGAAGACACCACGCTCAGGTCTGTGAAGAACTTTTGCTATCCTGGTAGTGTTATGACACATAACGGCTAGCTAGACGAGGAGATAAATCAGCGCATATAAAAAGCCAGCATAGCTTTCGAACGTCCCACCAGCAGACTATAGAAGACTCACGATGTCAAACTGGACAAAATAATTAGTGTGTACAAATCCGCGATCCTATCCCCTCTGCTGTTCTGCTGTGAAACGTGGACCGCCTAAGGGAAACATATTTGCCAGCTTGAAGCGTTTCGCATGCACCGCCTTCGTCGAATAAGCAATATTCGCTGGCAATACCTAGTCACCAACACAGACGTCTTAGAAAGGTGCGGCATAACAAGTATTGAAGCTATGATAATGAAGTCTCAGTTGCACTGGTTCGGACACGTACGACGCAAGAACGACGACCACATTCCCAAAGCTCTGTTTTATGGACAGCTCAAAGAAGGCTCTCGTCCTAAGGGACGTCCACGTCTACGTTACAAAGACAATCTGAAGTCTATAATGAAAACGTGCCAAATAAGTTTCGCAAGATGGGAAGAAGACTACCTCCACCGTTCCTCTTGGCGGGACCAGTGCTGCTCAAAAGTCCACAAATTCGAAGATAACCGCATTGCTGATGTCAAGCTGAAGAGACAAGCAAGGAAATCCCGCACTCCAATAATCAACAGAAACTTCGAGTGCACCAAGTGCGACAAGAAATGTCTTTCCCGTATCGGCCTCAATTCGCATGAAAGAGCACACCAGCGTCGAGATACTCGTGTATACATGTTTGCATACATGCATGTATGCATGTGTGTATATATGTATGTATGTATGTATGTATGTATGTGTGTGTTGAATGGTGTACATTTTCTCTGAAAGCAGTATATGATATTACTGCCAGTATGTGCTGGAGGAGTTAGGCTTTTGATAAAAGGAAAACAGAAATAATATTTTTTTGTGACTTTCTCTATTTATTCAGTCATAAAAATAGATAGCTTAAATTTTTAACACAAAGCAAATAAAACAACAACAAAAAATGAAAAAACTACAGCTTAAGTTTCAATGAAGCCTCTTTATATTTTATAGGCCGTCTATTTTAACTAACTATTGGTTTCCTTATACATGTGATAACAGCGTTGGAAGTAGCTTACTTTGTTACTTTGTTTTTTATAGAGGACCCAAGGAAACAGGAGGACCCAAAAGAATTTCCTATGCAATTTTTTAACATACTGTGTATTTGCTTTGTTTTTTAGGAAATTTTCAAAATATTTTGTTTGAATGAGAATCCCTTTTTAATTAAAAAGTTAGAATAGGATTTTATAATATAATCATGTCTCCATGTGTACCGTTCTCGCCAATATCCATTAAAGCGAATCCTGGTGATCGATTCATTCGACCGCCAGCGAACCGCTGGGATTTCAATCTCAGATTTTATTAACCATGGGTTCCCTTATACATGACAGAAATGAAAAGCAAAACAAATGTCTCCCTTTAGGCTTTGGTTATGAGGAGAGAGCAATTGCTTGTGGCAATGATGAGTATATCTTGGCCTGCAGTCAGAAGCCAGAGATTGCAGTTCACTGGTGAACTTTAATACAAAAGAAAAATTGTTGAGTGGAAGTTTGGTATGTACAGAAGACTCATCTTCAACCCACTTCCATCAACATCGCGCAAAAACTTGCAAATAAATGATGTCAATATTAAAAGTACGAAATTTTATTAATGTAATACAAAGACAGTCTGAGTGACGAAGAGATTTACTTAAATGCTAAATGATTATAAACCAAATTCATTTAGTTTCAATTATCTAGAACAATAGCTTGATAACAAAGTATGAATACGAAATAATCTACTAAAAATGACAATCTACAAACTTATAAAACTTTCATTTTACAGTGATATTATGATGATCTTTTTCTATATTAGCAGTCTCCCCAACATTATGGTTTTGCTCCAAGAAATATTCCATCTCCAAATTGATTTGTCTGTAGTTTTTCTCCTCTTTCACTTCTTTCTTTCCCAGATACTTATTACCTACATCTGAGTCCCAGTTGAGTCTATGTCTTCTGATAATAAAGAACATCAATAATGACAAAACAGCAAAATACACAAAGCTAATAAATATGCTTGGGTCTCTCTGTAACAATCAAAAGATTAAAAACAAAAAAGAACATTATTTAGATACCATACATACTTGCGTTTATTGCTTTGCTGTAGACTCCATGTCCTGGAGAATTATATCCACAAATTTTAACGGAGTATGTTGCATACGACTGCATACCTTTAATTTTGGTTGAAAATGTATATTTATCAAACGTAAGCACAATCGGAGCTGATTTTTTAGTTAGTGGTTGTCCTAGTTGTTCTACCATCTCATACTCAAGTTTGTATCCCAATAAGATCCCATTATGTTCATTTGGAGGCACCTCTCCCCATTTGGCATGAATTTCATTCAAAGATATGTAACTGCTAACTTCAATGCTTGATGGTGGTACAGAAGGCACTACAGGAAAAAATGTAAACGATTTGGGTAAAATAAATATTAGAATCGAAAGGGCAAGCTGATAAAAAAAAGCAATAGTATCCACATAGCATACTAAGAATATCTTGGTATTATGTACTATTATAGATTTAATTTACTCGCAATTTGTTTGATAATTTAGCAACTTCCATGGGACAATTTGTCCCAAAACTGTCAAAGTATTTTACTATATTATCTCAAATATACAGAACCACCCATTTTGAACCAATAGAATATGAAAGTAAATATAAAGAGAAAATGTAAGTTGGCTTTTAGGTGTACAAAGTCAACTTTCATCCTAGCTTACCAAGATATGCTGTTCATATTCGAACGAAATCCTTCTCCCAAAACTGTAAGGTTTTGTTATTGTGGTCGAGCAAGCGAAACGAATGAGACCACACTCCTAGCTTTTCACTTTCTTTGATCTACTGTTGTCAAATTAGTAGCATATGCAGCAGAAATTTCTAGGAAAAAACAACTTTCGTGGTGGTCAATTAGGAAGAGAAATAAACAGAATTTGGACAGCATAAAACAAGGGAAGTAATAGTGAATTTATCAACACTTATCCAAACAATTCGAAGGCAGCCAGAAAGAGCAGGATTAAGGTGCAAAAACGGGCGTTTAGCATTTGCTGCAGGTAATTAAAACAACAAAGAAAAAGACATAAAATGGTCAAGATAATAATATTAAAACTTAAGGTGAAAAGTTGTGTAAAGTAAAGAAGTGGTGTTAATGTCTCATGTGATCTAATTAGGAAAAAAGAGAAAAAGTAATCTAAGAAAGAGCGTCCATTCCTCAAGAGCTGAGTGGAAGAAAAACTTTTTGGTTGAGCGAGAACAAAGTACTACCTAAAATATGCCTGCATTCTAAAGAGAAGCTCAGTGGTAATACTGTGCTTAGCGCTCGACGAAATCCCTCGTCCTCCTGTCAGCTCTAGAGGAATTGTTGTCCTCTTTTAGATTAGTTTTTGTCTTTATCTTTTTTGGGAAATCTCTCATTACATGATTCACCTCTGAAACAAGTTTGATGAATTTTTTACTTGTTACATTTTATCCTTCTTTTATTATATATATATTTTTGTTTGTTTTGTGTAATTATTACTAGCTTCTATTTCTATATTCATATAACTCCTTTAGGGAAAGAGGGAGATGAGATGGATAAAACAGAAGTTATAACTTTGATGGATTGATCGGATTTAGAGTTATAAAAAAGTGAAGAGTAAGTGTGCTCCGAATTGGATTCGAACTAATATCCTTCACGTGGGTGTTTTCTTACTTTTCCCAGGCCCGTTCCATTGGACATTTCATTCCAGTTATGGATATCAGTTCAGTACACAAACATTTTCTGACTTCGGAACGAAGTATATCATTTTTATGTAATTTATGGTATATCTGTCATTAGCTAATTGGTTAAGCAAGTCACAAAACATACATCCAGATTTCACGCTGATACTTTTTTAATAAAGAGAAGATGGGAGTCGAGTTTCTTTCTATCATTTCTTTTTACTAGTATGCTTTGTAAGCACGTACGAATATTTTATCCCAGCTCTAAGAGAGGGGGTCCAATAGATAGATGGTTTCGTACCCCAGGAGCGAGGAAGGGGCCCATGAATGAAACACGATTGGACTGTTTGTAACTAGCAAGCACTCAGCTCGAACACAATTACGGTATTTGTCAGATCTGAGCGTAACTTTTTAGGATTCGCTGAGTTTAAAATTTCAATTTCTATTCTCCTTGATTTGCGACTGATGGAGAGTCTGAGGTATGTAAAAGAGTGGTCAACACACAGTTTCAAATATAGAAATATTTATATTTAGTCTTATTAAAGTCTTATTAAAATGGTTTTGCAGAAAAAGAGACTCCACTTTTCATAAACCATACATGGGTCTTTCTACATCTAAGATCTCATAGTTATTTGGAAGCAATAAAACATTTTTTTATGAATTACCACTTGAGTAATCTATTTTCTGATACCTTTTAGATTTGAAAATTCAGCAGCATTCCTAATACCTTGCAGTGAACATATCCAAGTGATCCAATAGTGACTGAGTTAATTACACAGTAAAATTATTTAGAATTTTAGCAAATCTTGCATCACTTTGTTTGTCTATATTTTCTGTTGATATGTATTGTTTATATAAAGGTCATATAGGCAGGCTATATCTATTATGATCACTGTTGCTCCATTTTAAACTATAAACAAAGACTTAAGAGCTGATGCACTTTGGTTTGGACTTAAAAAGTATCATCAAAAGACGTTTTTCTCGCTTTGTTGATGAAAACTATTTCTAACTCTCTTAGTATCTNAGACTATATCTATTATGATCACTGTTGCTCCATTTTAAACTATAAACAAAGACTTAAGAGCTGATACACTTTGGTTCGGACTTAAAAAGTATCGTCAAAAGACGTTTTTCTCGCTTTGTTGATGAAAACTATTTCTAACTCTCTTAGTATCTCACTCGAAGTTTCTTCAACGATCCGATCATGTCTAGTGACATAACTATCTAAATTCTGTACATACATTCAAAATATGAGACATCGATTCCAGATGATAACTACCAATTCTGCAAGCTGGAGACTGGCCTGGATTCCATTTAGGGAAAATGTAGTTCAAGGTAGAAAGTTATGTTTGGCTTTCTACTGAAGAGACCATTTTGGTTTTCAATTTCTTTTTATGTTCTGTGAGAATAAATAATTGGGGCTTGGGATAGCTATTAAGCGTTCCTTCATAAACACATGAACTTTTCAGTTTCTTGTAAAGTATTCTTTCAAAACTTTCATTTCTAATTCTTTGTCTTGTGGATAGGACCTTGACGGAACTACTTTTTTCGCAATCTAATACTCTTTGTAAGTTTCCTAACCAAATCCTCCTTTGATATTGACTTAACGTTTTCCCGAATCACTACAAGCAAATCCTTCGAAATTTCCATCTTTTGCAGATCTATGGACACATTTCTATTCTTCACATTACATTCAAGGGAATGTCTTGTTATATATTTGAAATTATCATTAAAATTGTTCAGCATACTGATTAAATGACTTACGCTTGTTAAATGGAATATTGTGGATGGTTTTCTGACTCCACGTCCCCCGATTTGCTTCTTTCATTTTTGTAACAATATCCTAACTGTTGTGGTGTTATGTATATGGAAGGAATTTTATAAGAAGGATACAAGAAGCAAAGTGAGGTTGGATTTTTGAAAGAGCTACACTTTTCAATTGCTTTGATTGTAAGTGTAATAGGTACCAAAAAGGCCGATATTTGATATAATAACTCACTCTACGTTGTGATGATGTCCACAACGTGCTTTTCCTCCTCACATGCAACACTCAGGGATTTTCCAAAGCAGGTAAATGATTCATGTCTATTGTATACTTGTATTTTCTCATCGTGAATTTTTATATGTATCTCACAATCATATTTATGCCCTGTACCATCGATTTCAGAACTTCATTCATACAAAGTGGCGCACTTGTCGGACCGCATGACAAGCCCAGTTGCTGATGTTTAATCTTATTTAGCTTTTCATTTAGACTTTCAAAAGCAATGTCAATGATGTAGCCTGTAACTAGTAAAGAGCTAATGCTCGATTCTTTGCAAATGTTTAATTAAATTATTGTTTCTTTATGTATTTATTTCAAGAACTTATTCAGACTTAAAGGATATTCTTTAGAAAGTCCTTTGAATAAATAACTTGGAAATGAGAGTCTGTGTAGATACCAGCAACGATCTCGAAGTATTGGTTCGCTATTCCACTTTCAAATAAAATTTGGATCTCGTAACTTTGGCTTACGCTTCCAAATGCACCTTGGATGTCAAGAAAGGATGACAAGAGAGAGAGGGCAGAAAATAGGGCCGGATGAACAACAAACTTTTGTCCAGGTTGGGCTGTTAGGTCCTAATACACTTCAACCCGAAAGCTCTCCAAACCCTTCTGTAGGAAAAGAATAAGAAGAAGCCAGCTCCTTTCCTGACGGAAGTAAAACTATAGAAAAGCTACACGATGATTGTTCAGAAAGTATGAGTTCTAACGCAATTATTGGTCTTCATACTGGGCGTGTTACAGATGAAGTTTCTATTTAAGCAGAAATAGAATAATATATTACCATTTCTCACATCGCACTATCTAAACAATTTCAAAATAACAGACAAACAAGCGTTACAAGAAACTACTTTGATATTCTGTACTATTACCAAAAAAGGGTACAAGAGAGAGTTTCTTGTTTGGAGTCAAGTGAAACAAGCAGTCGATTGATAAAAGATTCTTATCGTGTCATGAGTCGTAAGCTTTTTCTTAGCTACGTTTCGAGAGATACTTTTCCCATCTTCAGGCCTATCGTGACAATGGGAAAAGTATCACCCAAAACGTAGTTCAGAGAAAGGTAACAACTCTTAACATGATAAAGCTCTTACATCTATGGTTGTTAGTGGTTATCCCTTTATGAAAAGCAAGTTACCAAGCTGAAGCGGTGAAATGGTGTATTGTATTGAAATGTATAAGTGATTTGGTTCTTTTTCTTGGGCAATGTGGCTTGGCATTTGGTGGATTCCCCCATCGAATTGGGAATCCAAACAATGCTAACGTCTTTGATATGATTGAGCCATCCTGTTCTTTTTCAACAGTAAACATCAAAGATGGTAAATATTGTTTCGATTAATCATGAACTTATTACTCTCTTTTTGATTTTTAAATATGGCAAACGTGCCATCAGGGACAAATTCTTTCTTGATCTACAAAGGATGTCATACCTGCCAGAAAGTTACGTTTGGTTGTGTATGAGTTTAAGTGCTGGTGTGATGCTAAATACTTAAACCGTACATTCTTACGCCTGATAGATAGAATAATACAGCACCTGCCCAATCTTTAGAGTGAAAAATCCTGTGTTTGTCGACTTCAAACAAAAAAACCAACAAATATGTAAACGTGATATTGTGATTCTGCTATAGCATATAAAATAAGGACACATGTTGACAGCAGTGTTTATTATATTGTTATTGTAAACAACTGAATTGTATCATCCTCTGTAAAGATGGAAATAATAATAATAATAATAATAATAATAATGATAATAACCACGAATGCTGTGAACATTTCGAAATAAATCAGTTCAAAAGAATTAATCAAGCTAGGTCTATCTTTGATGTGGGGGCATTAGAGGTAGCTCAAATTTAACTACCATCACCATTTCTGTGCAAACAAAGAGAATTTGCTTATAGTTTACAATTGCTTTAGATGCTCAGTTACCAAAAGTGAAATGGGTTTTCTGAGCCTATTACAAAAAATTGGTGACTTTTCTCGATCGTCTTTTTCTTTTCAATATTGAATAAAACAAACACTTGCTTTCAGTTTTTTATGCTGGGGCTTTTAAAAAAATGTATAACTCACCTCCTTCTAAAGTTTTTGTAATATGATAACCAAATGGACCTTCTCCAGCATTTGTATAAGCAGCTATTTCAATCCAATATAAACTGTATGGTTTCAGTGGCTTAAGGGTTTTTGTTGTTATTCCAACAGGAACTCTGATTTCAGTAAATCTTGTTTGATGATATAAGCGGTACCTTATTTTATAACCAATGATTCTTCCAGATATTTCCCTAAGGATGTCATGTTCCCATTTCAAATAGATCTGTGTGTCTGTATTGGAACTCTCAATTCCTGTTGGTTTTATATGTGGCGCTTCAAAAAAATCAAAACAATTTTGTTAAAAGCTCGCTTTGGTTTTTTTGTGAGTATTTCTACATAAAATAACGACAAAATAACATAATATTCTTTATTCTTAGTTACAGATAAAAGAAAAGAGGTTTGTGACATGGTGCATCTATAGTAATTACGTTCTGTTTTTGTATTTACTTATTTGATTTATGTAGGTACCGAACTAAATAAGGAATAAAACTATTCTTTAAGCTTTGTTTTGAACATCTACCTGGGCAACCGTCTTTTTATAAAGACATAATAGGAACAGCAGTTAAATATTTATTCTTGACATGAAATTTTAAATATTTAAGTACTACTGTATGTAAAAAATAGACTTTAGTTATTTTGTCTCAAGTAATTTTTGCATATTTACTCTTTGGATATACAGGATATATATATATATATATATATATATATATGTCTGTGTGTGTGTATGTGACGCATGGTTCATGGCGGAATGGCAAGAATGTCTTCAAAAAAGAAGATCGAGCTAGCAAAAAGTGAGAATGATAATGAAGAGAATAAACTAGGCTTGAAAATATACCAATGAAAAGATATTGAACATAACAAAATCAGTTTTAATGACAGAGTATATAAGAAACCAGAACAGAAAATGGGTTGCACATGGTGTACGGCCATCTAATGACACCTTGACAAAAACCCCTCATGTTCGTCAACGAGAAATATACGAGAAGAGGCAACCGTAATAAGACAGTGCTGGAAAATGTGATAGTGCAAGAAGTAAAAAAGGGAGAGTTGCTATTGACATTTCTGCGGAAATGCACTAAGAAAAAGTGTTAGTTTGTCAAACTGACTTGCATGCAAGTCAGTGTCCTAGAGTACCGTAAGGGTTATTGAGTTAAGAACTTTTGTATGTATGTATGTATGTATGTATGTATGTATGTATGTATGTATGTAGGTATGTGTCTGTAATGGGGAAGGTAGTGGTTAGAGCTATTAGGAAGTGAAGATGACGTAAAAGAGAAAGCAAGGCAGATCAAAACAG
>RDPX01000186.1:713278-741621 GCA_003991215.1 Morbakka virulenta
AATAATATAATTTGAAAAACCACGTTTCGTTTGTAAGTCGAACTTCAAAATCAACTCCGATTTCTAAGAAAAACACAATTGCAATGGGGGATTTTATGGCTTATGTGATCAAGAATAGTAAATAAGAAAAGTAATTTCTTTCTGAAGATGCCAAAAAACGTAAAAATATTTGATTAAACAAAACATGATATTTTCTTTAGGTTAATTCTTTCTGTTAGTTTTTCGTCCATAATTTTTTGAAAAATGCTTTTTCCTTTAGTTGCCTCTACGTATTTATGACTTTGTTAATGCCTATTAATACCTATTTCGTTGCATCGCCGTCACTAATGCATGGACAAACCCTTATCCGACTCCAATATTTTATATCAGTCACGACTAATGATCTTCCACAGTACTTGAATTTTGAATTTCCTTTTTAAAACTATCTTTTACTCATATAAAGGAATTTTAAATATCGAATTAAATAATATAACTAATCCCTCCCCCCCCCACCCCACACACAAACACATATACTACATCAGCTGGTAATCAACAGCTGATGTTGGTTGGTCAGGTGCCAAACCTGATTCAGGCATTAGCGATCATGCACCTCCAAGCCATCCTATCACTGCAAGAATGGATGAGTTCATTACAGCTCAGATTATTGTTCGAAGCCCAATTGTTTAGCGACTGTAAAAATGTCTTTTTTTGTCTTCCTCTGGCTCGCCTGCCCCTGGATCTTTCCTAACAAAGCAAGGTGTTCCAGGTTAGGATGTCTCATAATGTGCCCGAGGAATTGCATCTGCCTTTGCCGTGTTGTATTGATGAGTGATCTTTTGGTGTTGAGCAGGGCAAGGACTTCCTTGTTTGACTTGTGTTCTGTCCATGATATACGGAGCATTCTTCTCAGAAACCACATTTCAGCTCTTTCTAAATTTGCTTGAGATTCTTCGCTGATGTTCCAACACTCACAACCAAAAAACAGTACCAACCAAACATATGCTTTCAAAAAAAGCAGATGATGTAATGGGGAAAAAATTTGTGATTAGTTCATAGTTTAACAGATGACGTCACAAGGACAACGCTGCTTATAAAATGACGTCACACACGACACACTCAAGTTTCAGATAAATTTTGATGTTTGCTTTTTTCATTTTTGTATTTGTATTTGTACAGAATTAACGCAATTTAAAAGAAAGAAACTGCTCAAGGTACTTGACGTCTTATTAGAAAATACAATTGCAATATTCGTTAAAGCTTCTAATCTATTCTGGTTCAACACCAATAATACTATTTGAGAGAAAATCAATATCAAATTAGTATTCTTGAAAATTCTGAACTTTATGGACTCAGAGGAAGCCATGGATATAAGAGTTTTATCATGTCATGAGTCGTAAGCTTTTTCTGAGCTACGTTTCGAGAGGTACTTCTCCCATCGTCAGGCTCTTACATCTATCAAATTAGTATGTTTACAAAATAAAGGCTTTTTACAGGCTATTTGTTATATACTACGAAAGTAAGCCTGGTAATTGGTCTGATAAATATAAACGACCTTGTATTACTAACACTATTCAAATGACATTGTAAACTTTGAAGATACTTTAATTTGGCAACATAATAAATAAAAATTTTGAATTTGGCAAGGATTCAACTGACACGCAAAATTTAAACATGCAAAAAGCTGCAAGCTTGAAAATATCTGCTAAAAAATTATATAATTGAACATCTTATCTTGTAGACTTTTTTCTTGTTGAATAGAAGATCAATATGCAAGAAATCCAAGAAGTGTATGGTTCCTGTTAATGTCGTCTAAAAGGTGAAAGACTCTTCCACCATAGTGAAATTTGCGACAACAGTCATCTATCTCCGATGCACTTAAATATCAAACTAGCCTCTCCTTCAAGTGGTATACTCTAGGGCACAATCCTCTCGCAATTTATGCTGACGAAGGCTATATTCTAGGTGCGAGAGACCAAAAACTGTCACAAGAGTGGTAGATCTCTATTAGATGTGTTATGCATGACCGGCTGAGCCATAAACACACTCTTGCACTGATCAAACTGAAACTAACTGTCTTGTGATTTAAATTTGGAGATCAAAGGCTATCTAATTGCCCGATGTCTAAGCTGCTACACTCATCCAAACTCAAGAGAAAGTAAATGAAAGAAATGGATCTTGGCTAGCCAAACAATGAAGAAAGGGCATTTTCTGCCGGCGATGGGCAGTGTTAATCTCCGTACACTGTTGAAAATGAGTAACAGCCCCAGCAAAGACCCTGAGTGCAGATCCTGAGTGCAGAAGACCTAGCAAAGTTCTGAAACGTACGTATTGGAAAGTGCAATGAAGGCATTAGGGTTAAAAGTGGAAGGGAAATAATCAATATGATGAAAGAAAGCAAGTGGATATATGCTTTGTTTAATAAACCGGTAAAAAATTTACTTGGTTAGAGAGTTAAGTAGAGAATAGAAAACGATCCACTGATGAAGAAAACAGCGGAATGGAAACAAAAGAATGAAATTAAAGTTATCATCTGTGCAGAGGTTTAATATGGAGTTATTCCATTACGTTTGTGGAGTTAAATGGTTGATATGGAGATAAGAACCATAATGTAGGAAACAGAAAGATTCTAGAGACAATGGAAGCACATTAACTCTTCACATTAACCAAATATAAGCTTGACAAGGTGCAATGAACAGAAGACTAAACGTCAATATCCTGCAGCCATATTGATTGGCTGCTACTTAGGGAAAGGTGCAAAAGGGAATTGAAATCTGTAAGGTGATTTTAAGAGGACTAAACACCTACTGGTTGGAGTGGATTGACCAATATAGAGAAACATTAAACGACAAAACTGCAGGTGACAAAAATTGAATTTCTAGAAACTAAAATAAAAAGGAAAACAGAGAAGACGTAACTATTGACAGGAAAGATAAAAAGGATGATTACGTCGGTGAATAAAAGTATATCTGCATGAAATTTATTCTTAAATGGAGCAGGAAAGGAAAGGAAATGGCAACATTTCAAGTCACAGTATTATATACCATAGATGTTCATTATTTTCCTACACACATCTTGACGAATTTTCACTCGCTTAACTCAACCACTGATTTCAAAACTTCTACAATATTTATTTGTAAATTAATTGCCTTTCTTCATTATTCTTATTGTTTTATACTCTTTTTTTTTTTATACACAGGACATATATGAAAAACAGTTCTTCCCCACCTCTTCTCATTGCCTGTTTCCATTCAATAAACAGGTATTCGATTTTTTCCTTGATCTTTGCTATAAAAACAATATCAGTTGCATACAAAACCTCCCTGGGTAACCTCACTTAATTGTCTTAGTTGTCTCTTCCATTACTGGTATAAAATAACAGTAGACCCAGTGCTAATCTCTAAAAGATGCCTCCCTTGAGGTTCCTGACTTGCATTCTTCAATACAAATCTTTGATTTCATATTTATATATAGTTCCATCTACTTTTATATTAATCTTTTTAACCCCTTCATTACTTAGTATAAACACAGCCAAATTTTTATATTACCTGTCATTTACGGAAATTGACACTGGTCAACATAGACAATATTAGCTAACATTCTATCTAAAATCTTCTTCCTAACTTTTAGTGTGTACTCAGAGAATGCTGTCCTGTTATTCGATATTTCTCTTCTCTAGCCAGCAGCTACTCCTGATTCGTTAACTCCTTAATATCTGTCCTAGTTGCCTTCTTCAGCAAACAACTGGCCACCCTTGATGGCAACTAAAGCTTTTTTATTTTTTATTTTCTTTAATGCAAGTTCAGTCTCTTCCTCTGTTACCTCTTAATTTGGTCCTATATTTGGGTAGTCCTATCCCAGCGAGTGACCATTTTTCTGATTTAACGATTACTCGAAATAGACCCTTTAGTCCTTACATTTTCTTTATTAATTCAAAGAGCTTACTGCTTTTTATTTCTTTTATCTTTATCTCTTTCTTGTTTTTCTTTATCTGTTTCGTAATTCTTAACATTAATTACTTTCTGCAGTCGTGTTTACGTTTTCATTCAACTCTCAACATAAATTTGCCTTTGCCCATTTAACTTGCTCTTTAGCTTCTTTTCTTGCTTCTTTTCTTGCTTCTTTTCTTACTTCTTCTTACTTTTGTCTATCACGCTTCCTGATATTTTTTTTACTGTTCCAACAACCTCTTATTCCCTTTAATTGCATTTTGACCCTCCAGATATTGCCAGCAATTCTCTCTTGATCTATCTCTCTTTCGAGATATTACACCACAGCTTTGGTTTCCCAGTCTAAGCATATTAATTTGAAGGCTACGACAAATGCTGGTTTGAGCACCCCCTCTCGATTAAGTGCTTCTTCAGAATACCCCCCCTTTTTTTGTATAGATATTTAAATACGCTTCCTCCTACGTAAGCGCCCCAGGAGTAATTAAGTCTATTGTCACAAAGACGGGCGCTTATTTGAGTCTGATGACTTTGAAAAGGTAGCACTTGTTTGAACTTAAGGAATTAAAAATTGACAGTGTAATTGACAGTGTAACTTAAATCGATTTTTAAATATATATATTCAAATGTAATTTCACTCTCACCGAGGAAAATGTGGATGTCCTCCAGACATCTGCACGAGGAAAGAACCACCTGTGGACCCTAGAAGCCCTCAATATTCGAGTGCTCAAACCCCAGATAAACACTGAAGGACGAATTCAGAAGCAGGAAGCTCCCGATTAAGTTGTAATCAGTATGTTCTCTGATCTCTAATCATGGTTCTGCTTTCATCCTTAGTCTTCTAACTGTAGCTGTAGTTGTAGTTGTAGTTGTTAGTGTGTATTAGCACTTCTGTCTTTGCAGATAGCTAAATCTCAAAAGTTTAGGGTTTTTTTTGTTTTTCAGATATTGTAATTGCCTGTATACGACAGTTATGTCGAAAATTTTTGCATCACACTAAACCTTGTTGGCTCTATTTATTCGTATTCTTAAGTAGTTAATTTTGTAATCAACTAGTTATATGATTAGTTTCTCACTTAGTCTACTATTGAAATATATGATCCTATTTTCTCATTTTGGCATAATAGACTTTTCTAAAAAATGTTTTTAAAAATTGTTGTTTAAAACTAGTATCATTGTAATCAAATTGTCGCAAGTCCTACCAGACATTTTAAAAATCAAAACAGTATATCACCTTATTCATAAGTGTATTACCTGTACATTCTCTAGCATTACAATCAATGAAGTCAACGCTTCTTCCTTTGCAATCTTCTCCATTAAACTTTGGCTTTGGATTGTTACACTTGCGTTTCCTCAGACGATGTCCCCCACCACATGGAACAGTACACAGTGAAACGGGGGACCATTGCCCCCAACCTCCATTTACTACAACAAAAAACATCAAAGAGAAACAAAAAGTCTTAAAAATATGATTTCAAAACTAAGAAACGAGATTAATTAAGAAGGTAGAGTCACAGGGTTATACGAAGAGGTAAAACATAACAACCAAATTTTCTATGCCTCTGTTACTACAGATGCGCCGAATAGGGTACCAAATGAGGCTCAAATAAATCACCAAATAGGGTACCAAATGACCCAATAAATGATAGACTAAGTATAGCACCTAATCGAACACCTTATGAGGTACCAAATAAAGCACCCTATAAGACAACAAAAGAGGCACTGAATAAGCCAGTAAATGAAGTTCCAACTATTTTCTGTCGTGAGTTTTCTTTCAATCTTACTACTTACATGCTAAGCAATAATAGAAATATACGTGCCGCAGTAAAATGCGTTTTAAAAAAACAATAACAGTTCCTTTAACAGAATCCTCTGGCACTCCACCCACTTACACATTGAGACTTGCTAACCCCAATCTTAGACTTACGTCTAGCCCTAACCATAATCTGACCCTTATCTTACTATTACGTTGAGAGGGGTAAGCGATGGCAGAGACTGGATAGTCTTTTCACAAAACAAAAAACAATGTCCTTCTCCAGGATCCACTCTTCACATGTCCTACACTACAACCATTTCTTTCGCGTTTTCTTTATAAATCAGTTACCAGCAGCTGTCATAATAATTTGCGTTTAACTTTATTCAGTAGTTTCTTATCAAGTAAAGAATTGAACTGTACGGCACTATATTTCTAATGGGCTACTTTACTTCAGAACTCTTAGATTTTTACCTCCTTGGGGGTTTCTTTTGCCATCTTTCTCCCACGTCAGCCCAGCAGGAGCCCTCTTGGTTGACTGAGAAATCAATAAGGATTTATGGAGATGGCATTTGCTGGGTTTTTTTATTACTAATGGAATAAGGAAGATATTTTCAGAGCCAAAATCAAGTGAATCGTCGAAACAACAATTTTAAGACCAATGGTGTTGTATATTTGTATATTTACGCAATGACGTAATGTTTTCATCCGGCATTATGAATATGAAACAGCAACGTGCTCGGACAAACAATAAAAACAGTTTTGAGTAGGACAGAGCACAGAACGGGTTGTCGAAGGAAAGAAATTAGTATCAAGAAAAATACCTTCTAGTGTCTCTTTTATTGTATGTAATAAATCGTCTTATAGAATTGTACCTTTTATCGAAAAGCAGAGTTTACAGCTTAATCTTGTGCATACAATTTTTGACTTCAGGCTACTAGTAGTATCTAACCTGACCTTGACAATTAAGCGAACAATAATTTATAATCAGCACAAAAATGTTGGACATAACAAATATGAAACATATAAAAGGTTAATTGTTTAATAAATCAATAAAGTCTTTAATAGCACCAAAGTGAGCTTTTCATTCCAGTGATTACTTTAGTTAATAAATTAATTCTACCTGGACAAGGGTGCTCATTGCACCCTATTTTTATGTCCTGGCTGGCTCCAGTGCAGTTCTGTCCTCCATTCTTGGGAGATGGATTATTACACCTTCGGTATTTGAATTGGGCTCCCATGCCACATGTTTTATTGCATGGCCCCCAATCATCCCATTTGCTCCAGGAACCATCAACTGTGATGATGAAATTAAATAAAATATTTTTTTCATATTTAACGGGGAAAAGTGGTAAATATTTCAAATAGTAAATATTGGAAGAAATTGGAAGTTGTATAGAATGAACGTAAAAACGTCCTAAAATACAAGCAACATGATATTTATGGCTTGTGATGAAAACGTTTTCACTGACATTAGACAGGACTAAAACGCCAGAATGAGAATACACAAATGTACTTTTCAGGAATGTGGAAAATAAAAACTTTAAAAGAAGATCGAAGCAGCTGGCTACTTTTATTTAATAACTAACGAAAACAGATAAAGACTGTATTCATATTTTTATTGCCCACAAAGAAGAAGTGATAAAGATTGTGAGTTCTATCTAATGTTTCTACGTAGAAGACTTAGCTAGGCCATATACTTTAAACTTATTGATCTCTGTATCTTCACTGTATTCACATTTTGATTATATGCGCTGTGCTGTAGCCAAATCACAGTTAACAAATTTGCACATATTCCTGTACTTTCATCTTGGTGAAACTCGATCAATGGCCCTTTCCTTTAATTCTGTCACTGAGGCAAAGGTCCACTAGCTTCTGTTAAAATGGCCAAGATATTTCAAATGATGTGACTCTATCACTCTAAGTTCAACAGGTGTAGAACTTTGTTGTTTGTTTCATTCTTAATATAGGAAATTCGGAGCATGTGCCGGTAAAAGCACTTCTTTGTGACTTCTATATTCCTCCCTGCATCTACATTGAGTTTCTGTGCTTCTGTCTCATGCAAGAGGAGCAACCAGACAAATATTTTGAAAAGGCAGAGTTTGATGGTCAGTGAAAGTTTCAATCGGTAAATATGCTTCTTATGTTGTAAATGCATCTTTGGTTATGCCTATTCTTTAATTAATTTCTCTCCTACCATCACCATTGCCTGTGATGTAAGATCCATGATAATAAAAGACTGACACTTGTTTTATGACTTCACCATTCACCTCAAGTTCAAATTTTGGTCCTGGTTTGTGTTTTGAGATGTACATTACCCTTGATTTTTGTAGTAACTGTTGAGACCAAGGCCAATACTGGAGGCTATTGCAACACGGGTCAGCTTCTGGACGCCCTCATTGGAGGTGGTGCTGTCGACAACACAACGAATTTTTTTTATCTAGAAATCATTAACAAGCAGAGCTTTAAAAACTTCATTAAGATCTCTGAGAATGATTTTGTTATGGAAGTTGAAAAAATCTGGTGACATAAAACACCTTTGCTTTAGTCTTCTCCGGATGGGGACCAATTCAGTGAGGATCTTGTCAAAAGAGCGGAATATGCATTTTGTTTGATATAAAGGTTTTTGATGATTCTTAGGTCTTTATCATCAAGCTGGATGCCCTGCAACATAGCGAGTAAGTCGTTGTGCCTAACCTTGTCAAAAGCCTTCCTGTAATCAACGAATACTAGGGATAAGGGGTCAGGGGTCAGGGGGTCAGGGGGTCAGGGGTTAGGGGTCAATGGGTCAGGGCTCTGGTCCTATCTCTATCGTAACGTTTACAGAGTGCTTTCCTCTTCTTCTCCTACTACTTTCATGCCATGTGACTTTTTACTTATACATGTGACTTTCTTTCAACTGCAGGGTAGAATCAGCTTTTTTGAATCCTCTTTTCCATCTGCTTATATTTATTGGGTCTGCTTTCTTAATTCCAAAATTGTTTATATTTCGCACTTTACTCTTTCTTGGTCTCTGTCTCCCTGTGCTTTTTCTTCCAATTCCCGGAATCCTCATTACCATTTTCACTGGTTCATTGTCATTTCTTCTATCCACATGTACGAAATATGACATTCCAGATCCACTTACTGTTAAATATATATACAAGTATATTCGCTCTGGATTTCCATCGAGCACTGTAAATGGTAGCAGAAGAACTCTATTATTTTCGTTTGTTTGTTTACTTATATATATATATAAAATTACATATATTACAAAAAAACCACTTTTTCACATATTTACTCTTCCTTTCTTCCAACACTAATATCCCAGCTATCCTTGTCAAGTGACTGTGTATGTTCTGTCATGGTACTGTTTTCCTCATCTTATAAACCTGCACATATTTAAAGTAACAAAAAATGATAACAATAAATGAAACCGCAGTATTGTTTTAAATGATGGCTTCAGTTGTAACAAAAAAATCTCAAGGAGAAGATTGAGAGAACATTATGCACCCAAGTGTGTAGAAAATTAGGCCACCATTTTAACTTTTTGTACTACTGAAATCATATGACTTTTCAAATGAAAAANATATATATATATATATATATATATATATATATATATATATATAAAATTACATATATTACAAAAAAAAACACTTTTTCACATATTTACTCTTCCTTTCTTCCAACACTAATATCCCAGCTATCCTTGTCAAGTGACTGTGTATGTTCTGTCATGGTACTGTTTTCCGCATCTCATAAACCTGCACATATTTAAAGTAACAAAAAATGATAACAATAAATGAAACCGCAGTATTGTTTTAAAGGATGGCTTCAGTTGTAACAAAAAAATCTCAAGGAGAAGATTGAGAGAACATTATGCACCCAAGTGTGTAGAAAATTAGGCCACCATTTTAACTTTTTGTACTACTGAAATCATATGACTTTTCAAATGAAAAATGAATAAATTAATAATCAAATATTGTTTAGTTTCTGATTTATTTAAATTTTAGGTACAAACAAACATACGAACAAATACCACCAAGATGTATTATATTTTGAATAACAAATGCACCTAACAAGGTCACCTGGACTTTGTTTAGTAAGAAAATTAGAAAAATAATCTAAAATATCATTGCCATGATATTAATTTTTTGATATTCATCATTTTTTTATTATTTTCATCTTATATATAATTATAATATTACATATTTCAAAGTCACAAAACACTACACAAAAGAGAAGAAGAAAGTCTAACTTGGAATATACCTGGACATGGCTGCACGTTACAGTTTCCACCCCATCGAGTTGCTCCTACACAAGAATTAGTGTCACAGGTTCTTTTTCTGTACCTGTGTCCTACCCCACATGATTTTGTACACAATCCCCAATTTCCCCATTCGGAATAGTGCATATCCTCTGAAAACATAAAAAATGATTTTTTGATACAGCAGAGTGTTATACAGGGCAATTAAAAATAAGCATGTTGCTTCATTGGTTTAAGTTATTGTCATTACCTAGAGTGTTATAATAATTAAATCTTTTTAAAGTGTGGTATATATTTGTTTTACTTATTTTATTTTGCTTCTAAAATTTTACTTCCGCTTTGATGTTTACTCTAAACTTCAAAAGGAACGTGCTTGTAAATTATGTTAAGATTTCTATGCCATCCAAGAAATATTCTCATAGAGGGAATCAATTGGTAAGTTATCTCCAGATGAAGTACAAGATATATTGGTGTGCTAAAGTACCCATAAGATAATTTTACTAGAAGAATGGTGACAGTCTTGGAAACACGTGGATAACAGTTGCTTTCATCTTTAGCCAACAAAAGGTGGAACACAAGCACCAGTCTCGAATTTAGCTAGTGCAATAGAACTAGAGGTTTTTAAAGCACATCTCTTGAAAGTATGTCACAAGAGAGAGACATTTCGATTTCTGTGATACATCATACGAAACGTAAACAATGAAAACATTGTTGTTCAAGGTAATATAACATAAAACCTAATAAAAGATAAAACAAAGACTAATTTGGTTCTATAGCCTCAGTACATTGGCTAATTAAAGTGAGGAAGAAAAGCAGACAGAAAGACACAAAGAAAGAGGGATGAGGGACAGAAAAATGAGGCAGGAAAAAAAGATAATTCAATCAAAAAAGAATAAAAAGAAAAGTGAAACAGATGATAAGAATAAGACAGCGAATCAGAGAGAAAGAAACACCATAAGTTTTATATCAGTACGTCTCCTTGTATAAGGATAATTCAATAATTCGAGAAAACACTTTAAATTACAAAACACAAGTAGTTGTAGATGTAAGAGCTTTATCATGTCATTCTCTTATCGTCAGGCTGCCGATGGGAGAAGTGCATGATGATCTCTCGAAACGTAGCTCGGAAAAAGCTTACGACTTATCACATGATAAAGCTCTTGCATCTATGGCTTCCTCTGAGTCCATCAATTTCAGAATTTTCAAGACAAGTAGTTTTAATAATCTTAGGATAAAGACTTCGAGACGAACTAAGTACGTGCCTTAATTTATCAGAAGATTCCAAAATTAATACAAGAGACTCTCCTTAATTACTATAACTGCATACTGTTTCTTTAAAGAAGAACAACAAACACAACAAGCACAACATATATATGGCGCCACTTCCAGAAACAACTCGAGCCCTGTCTACACGTAGGTCCGCACTACCAGGGTAAAAAAACCAGCCGTTTCTAGTGATTTCAGTTGGGAGAAGTATCTCTGGAAATGAAGCTCGGAAAAAAACCCTTCATCTATGGCTTTCTCTGATTCCATTAAGTTCAGAATTTTAAAGATTATTAGAGCTGCATACTGTTTATTTCTAAAATTTCCTGCTTTCTTGAATGGAAAAGAACTGATGCGAGTTCATGGTAATAAATGAGAAAACAACAATGGACCTTCTCTTTGGGCTCTGCTTTCATTGAGAACAAAAATAATATTTATTGATTTATTCTTTCCCAAGGTTTAAATAGTTAACATTGGATGTTAACTACTTACAATAAAATGAATAAAATAAATATAAGGAAATAAATAAAAACCCAAAGTGGCATTAAGCTACATTATGCTAGAATTAAACTCTTTGAGGCACATCAAAAGGCCTGAAACAGGATTATCTAAAATATGTCTAGAGGGGATGGTAGAAGGAAAGAAAAATCGAGGACGGCCATGCAAACGCTGGCGTGACAACGATTACGTTTGGTCACAGCTAGCTTTAAATCAACTTAATATTGTAACAAAAGAAAGGAGTCAATGGGAAATTCAGTCACATATTAGTGTGCAATCTGGTTTAACTGGAGACAGCATCACATGATGATGTCAGTATGGGATTGTCAAAAGTATCTGTACTTACTGAAATGTTTAATTGGAGGTTAAAAATGACGAAACTGTTCATACCTCTAGATACGCATGGACAAAATCTTCTCTCGGCTGGATTCAACGCAATAGCTGTGCAATTAAAGCTTTTAGGAATTCGGGCATATCCTTCGCATGTTTTAGAGACTGAATTATAAACAGGATGGTACGGTTTTGACCACCTTTTCTTGAGGGGGTTAGAAACACATGTTATTCCAGCTGCTTCAAATAGGGAAATAACTTTTTTTTTTCCAAAAGTAGATTGACAATAGAGATCTGCCTGTTGACAAGCGTTAGTGCAAGATTTTCCTGAAGACCCTAAAACCGGACCTAAAAGAAGAGAAATTATTACCAACTTTTTATAATCATTCACATCTAGCAATGAAAACTAAATTTTTACATAAAATATATTTGTATCGCACCGATAAAATAGACAGTAATTTTATTTTCATTATCATCATCATAGATCTAATTTTCTTTATATTATAATAATTTTAAAGTTACATTACATAAATACGATTTTTTTACATAAATACATTATCTACAGCCTTTGGTTAGAAAAATAAATCTTGAGTCTTGTTAGCCCTGTGTTTTAATAGATATACGTTTTAAATACTATCTTTTAGGTGCAAAAACCTCTAATGAGATTAGAATTTATAAAAATTAACCTTGACATTTTTCTTATATATTCTGTATCTGTGTATACCTGAACGTTTAGGTATTAGCAGAAACTTGGTTTCTAATTCATTGAATTCTAGTCATATTTTAAGATATTTTTTTTTTATCAATTTTCAACTTAAAAAGTAATTAAATTGATAAAATAGAAATCTCAGCTTATGACTATACTAATTACACATAAGAGATCGAACAGACTAACAAATCTAAAAACCTCTAAATAATAATTATTATTGTTGTTATTATTATTTTAATATTATTTCTATTACTACCAATAAAAACAAAAAAGAGAAAAAAAAGAGAATTAATAATACAAAACACATATTGATTAAATGATCAAGAACATCAAAAAGACAATATCACACCAAAGATTTAAATTCTTAGACGATTACGAACACCAAGCAGACAAAAGTACATTTCAAGATATTCAGGTTTTCACTTTAGAGGAAAAAATTTAAATCAACAAATCAAATAGCGAGAGCTCGTCTAAGCAAATGAGCAGTTCCGTTCAAAACAATTTTCTGTACGTCTTGCAAAGAAGATTTCGCTTGGATTTATTTAAAAAAATCATCTGTTCAATTCACTTTCTTTCCAGCTGATCACCCCTGCACCATATCTGAATATTGCCACTGCGCATGTGTTTATCGCAGTGATTTTATTTTTCCCATGAAGGTGTAACTTCAGAATCAGTCTTAGACGCCTCTTGTAGTCTCTGATCGTTTTCGCTTTCATCTCTTCTTCTTCGACTTTATCTAGCTCAACAATACCCAGGTACGTATACCCATCTGGTTTCACCTCTTTTATGGTTTCCCCATTTGGAAGTTCAATTCCCTCGCTCCTAATAAGCTTCCTGTCTTTTCAATATCAGAATCCCGCGTTTCTGTATGCCAAATTCCATTCCGATATCCTCGCTATATAGTTGAACAATCTGAACAAGTGAGTCAATTTGATCTTCGCTCTTAGCATAAAGTTTTAGATCATCCATGAATAGCAGGTGATTTACTTTATACTTTTTCTTCCCCCATTCGTATTCTAAATTTACCTTTCGTAGAATCAAAGAGAAAGGTATCATACTTAGTACAAACAGTAGCGGCGAAAGACTGTCTCCTTGGAAAATTCCTCTTTTCACCTCAACATCTCCAAGGCCCTCTCCATTGGCTTTCAGTGCTAATTTCCACTGTTTCATATTTCGCTTTAGAAACTCTCTTACATTCTCAGCTACACCAAACAATTCCATGCACTCACTTAGCCAACTGTGCGGAACAAAATTATACGCCTTTCGGTAGTCGATCCATGACATTGCAAGGTTCGTATGTCTTTTCTTGCAATCTTTTAGAATAGTCTGCTCTATTAACAGTTGGTCTTTTGTGCCCCGACACTCATGCCTTCACCCTTTCTGTTCTTCAGGTAATAGATTCTCTGTTTTGAGATATGTGTACATTTCTTCAGCTATCATTCCCGTTAGTAGCTTCCACATTAATGGGAGGCATCTAATGGTACGATAATTATCCACAATACTACCTTTCCTAGAATCTTTTTTGGCATAGCACTGTTCTTCCATGTGTCATCAACTCAGGCAAACGTCATTCCCCCATCAAAATATCATTCAGTTGTTCAGCCTTTCTCTCGTGAAGATTGCTGAAGTTTTTGATCCAGTATCCTTGAACACCATCCCTACCAGGGGGTTTCCAATTAGGTGTCTTTCTACATTGCTTTTTTACCTTCTCTACACTTATAACCATTCCTTTTTGTGTAATTGGATCATTTCTACTTTCTTCTCTCAAACCCTTCAACCATTCTGCTTCCCTATTATAATCTTTTTTAATCGACCATATACCCCCCCCCCCCACACACACACACACACACACACACAATTCTCTACTTTCTTCTGCCTTAGGCACTTCATTTCCATTAAATGCGTTGCCATTTAACTCATTATATTTCTACGGTTTTGCCTAAATTGGTTAGTTCTTTGCTCCTACCTTTCAAGCTTTCCGCTTTTTGCAAATATTCTTTCTTTTAGCTCTTTAATAACAGCTTTTATTCCCTTTCTCTTTACCCCATACTTTTCTTTGATTCTTTTCAGCTTCGGTTTTTTAGTCAATCCATACTCCTCTTTCAAATTTCTTTCCAGAATGTTTACATCCTTTTTCAATATCTTTATGTCTTCCTCTATTCTTCTTTTCCACCTAGGTTCATTTCTGGTTTTATTATAATCTCTATTCTTTGGTCCTATTTCCTCTGCAATCCAAGCAGATGCAGCTCTTATTAAGTTGTTCGTTTCGGTCATATTCCTGGTTATTATATGTTTCCGTGCATTGCTGGCTTTATTAGTTTGCGATTTAAGGGTTTTATTGTCTACTTCCTTGAAACTAAGGTCATTGCTTCTTTTCCCTTCAACCATGATCATCTTAATCTCTTCAATAGTCTGTCTTTGTTTTTCATAGTCATCATCTTCAACCACTTCAGGCACACCTGCAGTTTCTTGCTCTCTTCCTTCATTGTTTTCCGTAGCCAATTCCTCATCTTCTCCTAACTCACAAACTTCCCCACTACCTTCGTTATCAGGTTCTTCTATCCTGTTTTCATCAAGATTTTCTCTGCATTCTTCTTGTTCGATTTTCCTTTTATTCATTTCCAGTTCCAGTTCCGACAACCATCCATTCTTCTTAATAGCTCCAGCTTGATCACATACTCTCTGCTCTGTCGATTCAAAACTTCCTCTATCCCTCCATTCTCTAAATATCCTCTGATCGGTCTTCCTTCATCATCAAACGGTTTACTCCTGGAAAAATACTCAATCACAAGTTTATTGACATCTTTATTCCATTTCATTCTTGCAGACGCAGGATATCGACCGGGCCTCCACTGCTGCGCCAGAGGACACCTGTCGGACGAGGGGCCTTCACATGAAGTACCAGTCCTATTTACGACTTTATTCTCGAAAGTTTCATTTGACCTTTTAACACTCATATAGAGGACAGTGGTTATTAGATGTCACAGCCACCGGTATTTTTATAGAGACACCATCTCTAGAAAAGCGTCAAACTAAAGCTAAAGACCCAAACCTGACCATGAGACACAGTTACACCCCGCCAGACGTCAACCTGGAATTTACAACTGCGGTTGGTTTATTGTTATGAGTTTTCCTTCTTACAGGACGATTGCCATCCAAGGCTTACGACCTCGTCCTGTCCAGAAAATTATTATTATTATTATTTTGAAAAATTTTTAACTGGCTGATCTTTATACCGTAATTCTCCTTATTAGGCGAGTCACAACTAATGACCTAGGGCTAATAAGGTACTTTCTCCTATCTTTCACATCTCAAGAACTTTTCTTAGGATTCTAGCTGTTCCTAATAAAGCGGTCTTCTGCATGTCCACTATGTTAGGTTCAATATTCAATTTTTGAACCCAATTTTTAAACCCTTTGCTGACACTTCCTAATGCTCCTATCACAACAGGAATCACCTGCACCTTCTTCAAACCCCAAAGCCTTCCCATCTCCCTCTTCAAGTCTTGATATTTTTCAACCTTTTCCTTTTCCTTGTCTTCGATTCTTTTATCTGCTGGAACGGCAATGTCGATTATGAAGCAAGATTTCTGCTTATTATTATTATTATTATTATTATTATTATTATTATTATTATTGTTGTTGTTGTTGTTATTATTATTATTATCATTGGCGACCAGCTAAAGCTTATTTTCACTCGGAATTGTCCAAAGTCGATAAATAATTTGAATTTGATAATTTGAATGAAGCAATTCGATTAATGAACTCCATCGTATATGATTATTTCTGCGGCAACTATGGTTATCAAAAAGACATCACTGAGGAGGAGATAGCATTGAAAGGGAAATACAAACATTTTTCTAAAAATGAATTGAAAAAAGAACTGAAAAACCTAAAATCTAATAACGCAAATATCAACAACATCAAATATGTTGCAATGCAAATTAGAAAGAAAATAAACAAGAAGGCAATAGACATGACCATTGCTACTGACAATGACGAGGAAATCAACAAAAACATTTGGGGCTAAGCCAAAAAAGTATTTGTTCTCGGAACATCCGTTTTACCACTATTCAACGCCACACAATGTACCACGTATTTTATGAATGTCCTAAAATGTTTAAATCGTGAAAACGTTTTCGTAATTCCTCAATGGATACACAAATTGGACGATCTGACTCTTCCATTCGACCTATCTCCCCCATCCTATCGGGAAACCACCCGAATAATGAAGTGTATGAAGCCGTCGGGTTTACCCTGTCCGCTGGATCAGATATCCATTTTATGCTTTAAACGGTGCCCGTATCTAAGAATTCTTATCATGGAAATATCTTCCGAAGTAATTCAAACAAACTCTACCAACACAATGGTCAATAGCAGCCACCATCCTGATCCACAAAAAAGGTGATCCCAGCTTGCCCGAAAACTTTCGACCAATAACCTTGGAACCTTTAAGTTTGAAAATATTTACTTCGTTTCTTCGTAACAGAGTGTTTACTTTCTTGATCAATAATAGATACATCGAAAGTCATTACCAAAAGTGCTTTACTCCTGGTGTAAATGGGACATTCGAGCACATTGTAGAAATGAGTCATATAATTAATCACTCCAGAAAGTGACAAAAAAGCTTGACAGTAACGCTAATTGTTCTTAAATATGACTTCGGTAAAGTTCACCATTCGTTGATTCAAAATGTTTTACGCAGTCATCAAATACCTGACGAAATTAAGAATGCTGTACAAACATTGTATAGTGACTTTCGTTTCTCCATTATTACAAACGATTTCTGCACCATTTCGGCTGAAAAAGGTGTACTGCAAGGGGATTCATTCTCGCCTTTAATCTTTAATTTAATCGTCAATACCTTTTTACAGTGTATCAAAATGCATTCAGTATCGTCCGTCAAACGCATTCGGCATCTGTAAAAAGTGTACATTGTCAGTTCAATACAAACCAAAGCTCTACTTAGACAACAAGGTTGTACTACAAGTCGAGATTGATCATCATTTTACCTATCTAGGTCGACACTTTGGCTTCAAAATGACGGATGAAATACACAAAAATGAACTAACAAGAATCGCGACTGAACACCTTGAAATCATCAATCGACCAATTCATCCAAAAAACAAGTTGATACTGTACCAGCAGTGGACATTATCCAAAGTCAGGTGGCACCTGACAGTCTCTAAAATTTCGAACACGTGGTTTAAGATTAATATCGACAACCTTGTATTCAGGTACATCAGACTAGGACTCGAAATTCCCTTCAATGGAACCCTGTGTATCATCACCCAATCAAAACGAATATAATTTCTTGGCTGATGTCACCATATACTAGACATATTCAGTGCCAGGTGACATTTCGAAACAAAATTTGCAGTTCGCATAACGACAATATTCGTAAATTCACAAATCCACAGCTGCGCTAAATGTTCAATATGATTAATTCAGAAAAACTCGTGAAGCTTTGAAGCAAATTCGCCTGACGAACAAGCACCACTTAATCAATGGCTTAGCCACACAACGTTTAGTAATTAAATCTATATGGAATTATGCCGACAGTAAATTCATCAATCAATGGTCCAACGTCATTTGCCACCTCCCAAGGAGCATCTTCAGTTTTGTCGTCCGTTACCTAAACAATACGCTTGCAAATGGTACTAATGCAGTCAAATGAGGAATAACCAACGATTCCACCTGAAGATTTTGTGATCGCCAGCAAACCCTTGGCCAAGTCATCGGTGGATGTCAATCTGCATTAGACGAACTTAGATACAACTGGAGACACAACTCAATCCTTCTCCACATTTATAAAACCGTTACATCTCAAGGTTTACAAGCGTATGTTGATATTGACTGTTATCCCAATCCGTCTATAATAACAGATGAGGCTTAAAGGCCTCATGTGTTATATTTTACTTCCAAATAAGATTTCTTCTCAAAAATTTATTGCTAACTAATTTCTTCTTCACATTCTAACCATGTTCTTTATTAGGCATTAAAGTTTGTCAATTGTCAATTACTGTTTCGTTTCCAAATTTTTGTTTCGTACTTTGCTTCTCTTTATAAAAAAACCCCAGCTCGATGTAACAATTTAGTCACCATATCCCGTCTCCTGTACCAATACTGGTTTATCTGAAGATACCCAGCAAATGCAGGTTTGGCAACTCCAATTCATGCGTTATTACTTTCATTACTCAACGTTCTCTGTGACATTGGTACCAAAGCTGTGAAAAGAAAAAATGTGTTTCATAGGTTGAACAGTTCTATAATGTATTTGGGAATACCTGTTCTCTGTACACAATCTAAACCAGAAAGAATAACGATCTTTAAGCTGTGCTTTGAGGAACTTTGAATATCCTTCTTCTTCTTTTTACAAAGAACCTTTCCTAATCTTCTGAATGAACCTTGCTGTGTAATTTTTATGCCTATATTTTTGGGGGTTCCCGTTTTATTTACTATGGAAAAATAATCACAAGAAAGATCTCAATGTTTGTTTCCTAACACGTCAAACCAGAAAAAGAAGAGAAATTATTAATGCTAAAAAAGTTTTTTAAAATTTAATATTATTCTTTACCACTGCAATATTTCGTATTACATATTTTGCTCTCCTTTGTTGTGTTATAACAAGGTTTTCCTCCATTAAAAGGTTCTGGCTTTGTACAAGTTCTTTCCCGTGTTTTTATTCCTCCTCCACAACTTTCAGAGCAGAAAGTCCAACTTCCCCAAACCGATAGTCCACCATCAACTAAAAAATAATGTTGAATCAGAAATAAATGCATTTACCTCCCTAATTTTTGTAAGGTTACAAACAAAAGGTATGATTTTCACATCTCTTTGCAATGCTAGTTGATTATAAGAAATATTTTCCTCTATTTAGTATTGTGTTTGGTGTTTGTTTCATTATTTATGTTTGTGCGATGCACAATTATATTTTATTGAAAAGAGTTTATATTATAAAGGTTTGATCATATATTTTTAAGGTTCCTAAATTTAAAAGCATTACAATCATACAAAATTATGTACTGAAAGTCAAAAAAGGAAAGAAATAAATCTGATGGACTCTAATATTAACCTCTAAATATATTTAACTTCTCAAGGTATAAACATACATAACATATATATGTATATATGTAGTGGCCGACATCAAAAAATCAACAAAACTTAGTCTGGAACTGTCAGTTTCATGTTTTCATAATCGACAGCTAAACGTTGACGATTCTGACAGCACCATATGATAGCTCTAATATTTTTATATTATTGAGCACTGTCGATAGCTAATGATTACTTCGATAGTTTATATTTATATTTGTGTATATTTGTGTACATGTGTATATGTGTATATGTGTATATGTGTGTATGTGTATATGTGTATATATGTACATGTGTACATGTGTACATGTGTATATATGTACATGTGTATATGTGTATATGTAAATATGTATATACCATAATTATTCGATTAAGCGCAAGGTGCGCTTAAATAATTCTGGGGATTTTAAAGGGTGCACTTATTCAGGGAATGCGCGTTTTTGAGGGAGTGCGCTTATTTGAAAAGTCAGAAAAACTACAAAGCACTAAATGTCTAAAATATCAACGTCGACATCATCATGCTTAATAATTAAATCTTCTGGAATGGTATCTTCAGCATCACTTTCTGTGATATTTTCAAACGGATTACCCACCTGGGAATGTTCAATAGATTTGGTTGTTGCTTTTAGACGTTCTAACCCAGCTTTGCACAGCTCCCCTTTTTTGAAGCAGTGAATCGCTTAATCTTTACTACCCTCTACGTTTACTGTTATGGATGCGAAAGACGTTCGATATCNACAGCTAAACGTTGACGATTCTGACAGCACCATATGATAGCTCTAATATTTTTATATTATTGAGCACTGTCGATAGCTAATGATTACTTCGATAGTTTATATTTATATTTGTGTATATTTGTGTACATGTGTATATGTGTATATGTGTATATGTGTGTATGTGTATATGTGTATATATGTACATGTGTATATGTGTATATGTAAATATGTATATACCATAATTATTCGATTAAGCGCAAGGTGCGCTTAAATAATTCTGGGGATTTTAAAGGGTGCACTTATTCAGGGAATTCGCGTTTTTGAGGGAGTGCGCTTATTTGAAAAGTCAGAAAAACTACAAAGCACTAAATGTCTAAAATATCAACGTCGACATCATCATGCTTAATAATTAAATCTTCTGGAATGGTATCTTCAGCATCACTTTCTGTGATATTTTCAAACGGATTACCCACCTGGGAATGTTCAATAGATTTGGTTGTTGCTTTTAGACGTTCTAACCCAGCTTCGCACAGCTCCCCTTTTTTGAAGCAGTGAATCGCTTAATCTTTACTACCATCTACGTTTACTGTTATGGCTGCGAAAGAAGTTCGATATCATTTGGCATGGAAGTTCTGACCGTGTGTCCAGTACCCATTGTATAACTTGTCGTCTTGATGATCCTCGCGTATCACCCGCATCAGTAAACATGTGAAGCCCTTCGTAAGCCATCCATTCATCATATAATTCCGTAACTTTTTGCTTCATTGGCTTATTCCAAACCACATCAGATGCTTGAATCTTACTTGTACATCCACCAGGAATCATTGCGCCGCAATAATTCCTGGTGGGTGCAGCATCAGTTGCATGGCATTTAAACGAGTCCCATACCAAAAGACGTCGTGAGAAAGAGAACCTCCCGAGAACCTCACTTAACTAACGTTGCGTGAGTTCATCATTCATCCAGCCATTGACTGATGTAGTGTTTGAACATCGAGCCTTGAATTCGTCATTTAGTTTGACACATTCACGCTTACCACCAAAAAACACAGTTAATGGTTTAAATTTGGTACCGTTAGCTTTCGCAGTTAGACACACTTTGTAACTTTCGGTTTTTTGTGACCTGTTGCCTCAAGTTAGACAGCTTTTGTTCAAGTGCTCTCTATGGTAGTGCTTGAGAGCATATCGTGCCAAACTGCGGCTTCGTCTATTGCAATGATATCTTTGTTGACATAACCAAAACGTCTATGTAATAGACGGATGTGCAGAACAAAAGCTACTAGCTGGACAATCATGTTTTCTGGATCTTTCTGAGCTCAAGTGGGTTTTGCTTGGAATGACAAAGCATACCTCTTCATGAACTTATGTAGCCATCCACAGGATGCAGCAAAATGACGAGGATCTGACCGGAGATTAATCTCCTGATTTATGCTTTTGGCCTTGGCACAAACTAGTTTTCCAGACACAGGAAGACCTTTGAGTCTTCTTTCATATATCCACTCAGCTAAGTTCTCTTCAATGCCTTCGTCAAGTGATTTTCTTTCTCCACCCTCGCTGCGTTTTCTGGATTTCTTAACGCATTCAAGAACAACTTTGTTTTTCTTCCATTCAATTATTATTTTGCTACCTACACCAAACTTCTCTGCAGCATTGTGATTGCCATTTTCCTCAACAAAAAACGTACTGCATCCAGTTTAAACTTCATCGTGTAGCTATTTAATTTTATCCCCTTGTGGGATGTGCTTGTAGTCATGTTTGTCCGTTATGTTTACTGCTAATTAACAATAAAATAACTGAAATTTGAATCAAACAAGAGATTAGAATCATGCACCACAAATTGAAGTCAATGTATTGCATGACGTAGAATCAAACGTGTTGTGATAAAAAAATTATGGCTCGTGCATGACCTGCAAATAGGAAGAAAATGTTCAAACTGACTTTTTCATCTGTGATTCATGGACATCATGTATACAAAATAATATGGAAGCCTATTCTTGGGGAAACTTTGTATTGCAGAAAAGATCATCGCGATGAAGCTAAATAACATGACGAATATTCGGTGGGAGTATTTCGTAAACAAACAGGATAGAAATCGCTAGTTGGACAGGTTCCAATTGAACTGTCGTTTCTGGTTTTCACTTTTCTCTCATCCGATTCTAGAAACGTTGTTTTATGTGATGTACCTGGTGCAAGAAAGCTGGAAAATGGCTTGGTTGTGCCTGCTACTTTCATTGTCCGAACTGCCAGGGAAAATATTTTTGAAAAGTTCTAAGGTGAAATTGACAAATAAACAGATATCTGTAAGTATATGAACATTGTGATTTACGCACATGATGTTAAAAACATAATAGAATATATTCGCTAAAATATGTTATAAGTGCTTTTATTCTTGACATTTAATTTTTTACTTTGAAAAAAGGGCGCGGTTGTTGAAAAGGAAATCTGCTAAAGAGGGTGCGCTTAATCGAGGGCTGTGTATATTCGAGTAGGGTGCGATAAATCAAATAATTACGATATGTATCTATGTATCTATGTATCTATGTATCTATGTATCTATGTATCTATGTATCTATGTATCTATGTATCTATGTATCGATGTATCTATGTATCTATGTATTTATGTATCAATGTGCATAGCTTTATATATTTGTATATATGTATATGTATATATATGTGTGTGTATATATTCATCTTTATTCACATCACTTTAGTGAAAGGGTATTTAATTACTAGACTTTTTACCTGTTTTGTCAATGGTTTATCCTCTCCTCTAATTCTTATTTTATCAAAGAATTGAAATTTGTATTGGAATAACTGATTGGTGGTACAAGACCTAAAAATTGCTGTTGAAATAAAGTTTATTTTGGTTGATTACTCATTTTTTGGCACTTGACTGGACCAAAGGCTCCGGAATAAGAAAGCTGAAAACAAGTACAGTATGTTTTTTATTCAATACTGAAAACAAAGGGACTTCCGAGAAAATTCGCCAATTTTTTGTAATCGGTTGAGGAAAACGCGTCATATTTGATATCATCAGGGACTGTCTAAAACAATTGTAAACTTTTAACAATTTTTTGTTTACAAGGAGGGGGTTACAAAAATTGAATAAAATTTGGTTTTAATAACGATTATTGAAATTAACGATTTTTTATTTGTACTGAATAAATAAATTGAACTCAGAACTTCAAGAATGTGGCTAAGGCTCGAACAAGGACCCTCTAGCCTGGTAATCCTCTATACACCGCTATGCCATACTCACTTCATTTAATTTTTTCCCTTACATTGGTAAAATTTATGGGGATTTCTCCTTAAATTTATCAATTTTCCTGTTGTCGTTAACTTTCAAGAACTGCAGACTTTATGAGTTAAGGAAAACACACATAACAATGGTTTGGATGAAACTTAAAGAAAGGAAAGCAATGGCTTTTGTGAGAACTACAGATAGGAATGTAAAGGGACTTATAGAGTTTATTTTACTACAGATGTATTAAAAAATAGCTATAAAGAGTTCGAGTTATTTCGAGAAAGTGTAAAATAATTGAAAACGAAAGAAACATTTATTACAAAGGCAACTTTTTCGTGGCAGTATTTGGTAGCAGAGACTGGTTACAGTCAACTGACATCTATAGCAAAACGAACACTATACGTAACATATACACATATTTATACATAAAACCTTAGCTTTAGGATTTTAAAAATAAGGTTTTTAAATATCCGAGTGTTAGAATAACAGGATAGACTGAAAATTTATTCAATGTATAAAAAAGAGGGGGATTAGATATTCATAAAAAAAATTCAAAAGCTCGGGACTATTCAGTGGATATTGGTACAAGGAAAAAGTACAACAAAAGACTGTTACAACTATTACACGTTTTAACCACAGCTTTTGTGAAATAAATGCGCAAATCGTCTAATCAGTTATAAGAGTTCCTAACAATAATGCCCTGTCCCCATAAATAGTCTCTCTATTTACTTCTTTTGCTTTTTGTGTAATGCTGAACATATGTTAAATAATATATTGAAGGATTCAGACACTTCTTAAGAAATATACTGTCCCAGTAATGCTATCATGGATGAAAGAACTTTATTAGGCTTGGAAATAAGGGCGGGGTGTTGAGAAAAACTTGAAATGTGTATTGTAAAAACCACAATTAAATATGCTATTCAATGAATCAAATGTATATAATAAAATAATAATAAAATCATGATAAAAATGATGAAACCATAATTAAAATGATGAAATCATGATCAAAATAATAAAATCATGATAAAAATGATGAAACCATAATTAAAATGATGAAATCATGATCAAAATAATAAAATCATGATAAAAATGATGAAACCATAATTAAAATGATGAAATCATGATCAAAATAATAAAATCATGATAAAAATGATGAAACCATAATTAAAATGATGAAATCATGATCAAAATAATAAAATCATGATAAAAATGATGAAACCATAATTAAAATGATGAAATCATGATCAAAATAATAAAATCATGATAAAAATGATGAAACCATAATTAAAATGATGAAATCATGATCAAAATAATAAAATCATGATAAAAATGATGAAACCATAATTAAAATGATGAAATCATGATCAAAATAATAAAATCATGATAAAAATGATGAAACCATAATTAAAATGATGAAATCATGATCAAAATAATAAAATCATGATAAAAATGATGAAACCATAATTAAAATGATGAAATCATGATCAAAATAATAAAATCATGATAAAAATGATGAAACCATAATTAAAATGATGAAATCATGATCAAAATAATAAAATCATGATAAAAATGATGAAACCATAATTAAAATGATGAAATCATGATCAAAATAATAAAATCGTGATAAAAATGATGAAATCATTAAAAAAATGATGATTTCATGAATTTATTATTTTAATTATGGTTTCATCATTTTCAATATGGTTTTACCATTTTTTAAAATGATTCCATCATTTTCATCATGATTTTATTATTATTTTAATTATGGTTTAATCATTTTAATTATGGTTTCATCATTTTCATTATGGTTTCATAGTTTTTTCATGATTTGACCATTATTGTCATGATTTTATTATTTTAATTATGGTTTCATCATTTTAATTATGGTTTCATCATTTTCATTATGGTTTCATAGTTTTTTCATGATTTGAAGATTATTGCCATGATTTTATTATTTTAATTATGGTTTCATCATTTTAATTATGGTTTCATCATTTTCATTATGGTTTCATAGTTTTTTCATGATTTGACCATTATTGTCATGATTTTATTATTTTAATTATGGTTTCATCATTTTAATTATGGTTTCATCATTTTCATTATGGTTTCATAGTTTTTTCATGATTTGACCATTATTGTCATGATTTTATTATTTTAATTATGGTTTCATCATTTTAATTATGGTTTCATCATTTTCATTATGGTTTCATAGTTTTTTCATGATTTGACCATTATTGTCATGATTTTATTATTTTAATTATGGTTTCATCATTTTAATTATGGTTTCATCATTTTCATTATGGTTTCATAGTTTTTTCATGATTTGACCATTATTGTCATGATTTTATTATTTTAATTATGGTTTCATCATTTTAATTATGGTTTCATCATTTTCATTATGGTTTCATAGTTTTTTCATGATTTGACCATTATTGTCATGATTTTATTATTTTAATTATGGTTTCATCATTTTAATTATGGTTTCATCAATTTCATAATGGTTTCATAGTTTTTTCATGATTTGAAGATTATTGCCATGATTTTATTATTTTAATTATGGTTTCATCATTTTAATTATGGTTTCATCATTTTCATTATGGTTTCATCATTTTCATTATGGTTTCATCGTTTTCATTATGGTTTCATAGTTTTTTCATGATTTGACCATTATTGTCATGATTTTATTATTTTAATTATGGTTTCATTATTTTCGTGATGGTTTCATCATTTTTTTGAGGATTTCTTCATTTTCATCATGATTTCATCATTTACAAGTTGTCAACATCAGGATTTTTGTATGATAGTTTATTGTCAGTTTCTGACGGGTCTATTAAATATGTACCGATATATTTTTACAGAAGTGTTTAATTAAAGTAGATGTCTATATGAGGAGAAATTAAAAGTAAAGTGCTTTTCATAAGACACATTTCTGTTCTTAGTATTAAAAGAGAAAAATAAAATCAAAGTATTTTTAAACATGCTGTATGGAGACCAATAGTATAGTAGCTAAAATTAATTTCTCTCAGATTTCTAATACATTTGAATAAAAATATCAAATTTCTTAAAGTAATAAGCCCATTTTGAAAGAACTACTAAATGTTCATGAACTGAGGTGGTTGCATTTTCTGTTATTTCAATATAACTTTCCTGTCCTAATCCCTTTGATTCACACTGTCGTAATGAATATTTCAAGAGATATTATTATCTGTTAACTAAATAACTTTACTTACTAAATTAAAAGAAAATTTTCTAACTTTTATAAAGCTGGAAAAGTTTATTGATGCGTAAATTTTCGTTGCCCATTTGACTTACTTGCTAGAGTGGTATTAACTTCCACTTCGTTGCTTTTTTGTCCAATTCCAAAAGCATTGTATCCAGCCACAGCCACTGAGTAAGATGTCAAACTTGTTAGATTAGACACCGCTGATTCAAAACAGGAGCTTCCTTCGCACTTTAAAGTAAGTACATCTTTGTTAAGCTGGTGTGTTTCTCGGATATATACCATGAATCCAAGGATCATTGAATTTTCATGAAAAGGAGATATCTTCTCCCACATCACACCTATTGATACTCCATTTATAGCATATGATGTGACATTGGAGGGTCCCTGGCTTGGAACTAATAACCAAAAATTGGAAAACATAAAATATGCTCTTCAAGTAAATACATTTGAATATACACCCTGCAAAGATTACCTGCACTATTTAATAAAATAGCAATAAATCCAGATTTGATTTAATTTCAAACCTGGATAAAAAACAGTCTTTTGAAGTGATGCTTTCAAATATGGCCTTCCAAACCCCTTAACTAAATTTTATCGTAATATTAGAACAGTTAAATTGTTTATATCAATAAATACTTTTGCTAGTATTATAGTGACTTGAATAAATAAACAGGCGTTTATTTCAAACGTAGAAAACTTTCTCCAGCATTTATTCGAAACTGGTAATTATTTCTAAAAGGAAAGAGAAAGCGAGAGGAAAAAAATATATAAATATTATATATATACTTTATATATATATATATATATATATATATATATATATATATAAATGTCTGAAGCGTTCTTTTATTTGGTATTATTACAAACATTCATATTTCATTGAGCAGATTTCCCATTTGACTCATATTTTTCCATAGATCCTAAGATGCATTGAAAATCGAAAAGTAATGTTAAAGGGAAATTGGAAACCATTGAAATCAGTTTTTGAAAATTATAAACTCCGGTTTCTAAAAGAATTGATGGCGTCGATGCGAACAATTCTTTACTGTTCTTGTCCTCAGTGTAAACGCTTAGTGTAAACACCCTGTAACACCCTATACATACAAACGACAGAGTGTGTGCTAAACCATGTTTATATTACAACATGTAAACATACTTGTTTCACTCTTTTTCTCTCCACCCACCTACCTCTCTGTCTCTCTCTCTCTCTCTCTCTCTCTCTCTCTCTCTCTCTGTGTCTCTCTCTCCCTCTCTCTCTCTAAATGTGCATACAGATGTATACATTTCATCTAAGTGTTACACTCTAATACTTTATATATATATATATATATATATATATATATAAAT
>RDPX01000186.1:758546-784227 GCA_003991215.1 Morbakka virulenta
ATCGGTTGATAGATAGTTAGATGAATAGATAAATAGATAGATGGATAAATAGATAGATAGATAGATAGATAGATAGATAGATAGATGGATAGATAGATAGATAGATAGATAGATAGATAGATAGATAGATAGATAGATAGATAGATAGATAGATAGATAGATAGAGAGATAGATAGATAGATAGATAGATAGATAGATAGATAGATAGATAGATAGATAGATACATACATACATACATAGATAGATGAATAGATAGATAGATAGATAGATAGATAGATAGATAGATAGATAGATAGATAGATAGATAGATAAATGGATGGATAGATGGATGGATATAAACATAAATTTAGATAACTTTTTAAAAGAAGTAAGAAAAGTTAGTATAATTAAAAGGAGTTACCTGATTCAGATGTATTTAGAGAAAGTTCTGTTATCTTTCCAACACCATTGTGAGTTAAAATAGCTGCTTTTATCACACAGAAATGAAAATATGGAAGACGTTGTTCCAGTTTCCCTACACTTGTTTTTATAAATTTTTCACTGCTTTTATACATTGAAACATTAAAGACTTGTCCTGATTTGGATCTGTTATAACAGGTATGAGAATAGCGAAATCCTCTAAGGCCAGGGCATTTTCGAGGATGTAAAATATTGATTAGGGTCATGTTGTCCAATTCTTTAATATTAAATACGCATTTCGTGGAAGGGACTGAAATAAAATAGATGTTTAACAATATTAGAAAAGATGTCATTCTTTTACAAATACAGCACATCCTCCGTCATACAAACCTCCGTTATGCGAGTACTATTTGTTCGAACATCGAACATATTTTTTTATCGGAACGAATTTTTGATTAAAGAAAAGGAGAAGATATTTTTATCTCTATAAAATTATCTTGGTCCATATAATTTTGTTGTTTCTACACCCATAAAATATTTCAGCAAAGGTGGGTAAAATAATTTTTAAAAATTTATTTCAGTTATGATACTGTGTCTGTATTAACAATAAAATAGAAAACAAGTGAAAACACAAATATCTGAAATAAGGATATTTACGGATTTCAGAATTATTTTTTAAAAATTAAGGGCATAAACTCCCTAATTTGCCGCTTATCTCCCACCACTAACCTATAGCTATTATTCTTAATGAAAAAAATTAAGAATAGTGTTCCGACTTTCAGAGAATAAATATAAAATCCAAGTATTTACTTCCAGCAGAAAAAGTATTGAATCCAAATCATTTGAGATTACCTTATATAAAAAAAAATTTCGACAGAGAATTCTGTCCATTTTTAATTGATTATTGAAAAGAATGCTTGAAGTCGATAAATATATAAATAAAAATATGTATAACATATTTAATGCGATATTTATATAATATAATCTTGAAAATTTTAAAATTTTATGGACTTAGAGGAAGCCATAGATCTAAGAGCTTATCATGTCATGAGTCGTAAGCTTGGTATCCAATGGGTACCAAGCTAAGGATGTCCAGAGAGCCTTATACAGAACCACTGGACCTAATCATGAAGATACAGAACCCCTGAAACGTATACGTCTGCCTTACATGAAGAATAGCAGTGAGCACCTAAGACGAACCCTCCGACAACACAACATTCAATGCTCCTTCTTCACTACATCCACCTTAAGGAAGATCCTCTCAAATCCAAAAGACTTAATCCCACTTGAGGAAAGAAACAACGTAGTTTACAGATTACAAAGTAAGGACTATTCTGCCTCCTACATAGATGAATCAAAGCGCTCCTTGGGTCAAAGAGAAAAAGAACACAAGAGAACTGTTCAGAAAGGTGACACCAAGAATCATGAAATAGCCGAACACTGCTGGACACAAGATCACACCTTTGACTGGGAAAATAAAAGGATTATAGACAAGAAAATCAACACAACAACAAGAAAAATAAAAGAAACAATCACATCAACAGTATATCCTAAACCCTTCCAGTAACATGGCTTCCAGCACTAAAGAAAGAAACACAACAAACATAACATAGGTATGGCGCCACTTCCCGAAACAACTCGAGCCTTGTCTACACTCACGTCCGCACTACCAAAGTATAAAATAGCCGTATCTAGTCATTTCAGTAGGCTGACGATGGGACAAGTATTTCTCGAAACGTAGCTCGGAAAAAACTTACAACTCATGACATGATAAGCCATTATCTATTTATATAAAATATTATATATATCAAGTAAGAAAAATATCATATATAAAACGAAGAGTTTCTGATACAATATATCCCTTTGGGTACAAAAAAATTTAACAAAATGATTAGTGGAATAAAACCCAATTGGACTGAGGAAATTTCAAACTTGCCAGTTCTACAACCGAAGCTATGACTAAAAAATGCAACTTACGACGTATATATTTTCCATTTGCTTTGATGTTGAATGTGTACAAAGGTGCACGGATTGTTGATCCATTGAGGGTTTCGTAATCTGTCCAATCCTTAGTACGGACAAAGGAATACTTTAAAAAGCCATTGAGTTCCAATTTGTTCTTCGAGCATCTAAACCAAATTCAAAGTATCAGTCATTATGAACAGTAATGTAGATACTGAAAGGAGTGTTTTGATATACGCCAAGTAACATCACAATAAACGTTTGTTGTATTGGATTGACAAATAGAGAGAAAGAAGCTATATAACTTAGTCAAAAAGTAGCAAATCTAGAGAAGTCCATTCCTAATTTCTGTGGTTAAAAATATGATACAAGTTTTTATACACGTTTCTACGCATTTGCTTAGTAGGCCTTTTTCGTCAAGTGGTGGACATTTTCATCTATCCTAGGAGTATTCAGCGCTTTATATTTTAACTTTTAAAATCAACTAAAATCTTTCTATCAAAATGTGTAGAACTTTTATTTTCATTTTTCTTCTTTCTTTCATTCAGCCTGTCACGCCACTGCTGGTTTATGACCTCCGCAGACTTTTTCAAACTTTGACGATGTTGTTGCAATTGCGTTAAACCTTCTGCTCGACAGTATCTTTCCATCTGCGCTTTGGTCTTTCTATTACTCTCTTACTCTACTCCCCAACCACCACCACCAGCAGCTCTACTGCATCAGTGTCCATTTTATTATTGCACCTGTTAGTGCTCATTCTGGTGACATGTCCAACCTAATAGATTTTTTGCTTGTCTAGCCTTTCCTATGATGTCCTTTACTTTTGTTCTTGCTTTTAGTTCTTCATTCCTGATAATCTCTCTCTGTGACGACAAGCGTTAATTTTTCCTTACTGTTCTTCGTCACATTCATATTTTCTTTCTAATGTTTTATGAATAACTATGTTTCTGCTTCACATGTCATTGTTAGTAATATGATAGTGTCCATGATCTTCTTTTTTAAACACACGAACCTTTCCAGGTGCTGTACTGTCCACGCCTCTTCCAGCCTGTTGCCATTGTCTCATCGGTTTCCCTGGTCATTTCATTTGATGGTGTTAACACTCTTCCGAAACACTTGGATTCCTCTGCTTCTTCCAGTTGTCCCCCATCAGTGGATACCCTATTTCTTTTTCTTCTTCTCGCAACTCCATTGCACATTAGCTTTGTCTTTTTCTTGTTCATCTCCATTCCATCTTTCTTTCCTTCAGTATTCAAAGCATTTAAGAACTTCTTCAGTCGTTCTTTGCTTTTTGCAAACAAGATAATGTTGTCCACAAATCTTAAATGGTTCAGCAAATTGATACTAATGCCAAGTGATGTCTACTGTTCTGAATATTCCATCTGCTACGCTGTTGGTTTTCTTAATCCCTTTCCCCTTTGACTCCCCTTATTCACTTTCCTAGTGTCGTGTTCCCTAAGGTCCTCCCTCATTTTCTTTCGGATAGTCTTACGAAATTCTCTGTACTCCATCCTTTATTTAGCATGTGGGTCTTTACTTGCCATTTCTTTCTTATTGCTCAGCAGCTCTTTGTTCATTGATTTCAGCTTATCATATCTTCTCCTTGCGTCCTTTCCAGCTGCTTCCAATATACATTCCATGATGACCTCTGTGATGGTATTAGCCATTACTTTCACTTTTTGATTTTGCAGCATTTCAAATTGGTTTTGCAACTTAAATAGGAATTTATTTTTTTTCTGAGCCAGGATCTCGATATTGACTTTGAGTTTTCTTGATTTCACGGTCTTACTTCTTTCCACTGCTGTATTCAGCCTATTGGTTCCTCTGTCCATTCTGTGATCACAGCTGACGTTAACTCTTTAGACTACATTAACATCGAATCGTTTTGTGTGTTTTCATGCTGTGGGGATGAACCACGACTCGCCAAGCTTGTTCAATGCGGATTGGTGATTACTGTTTGATCTTTTTAACAGTAGAGGTGTCTGCCTGGTTATAGGGAAGTAGGGGTAAATTGTACTTCAAATTTTTGCATTTGATCTATACAAACAATGATAAATCTCATAGGTGATAGGATTGCAATTAAATGATACAAAGAAATTATTTTGTATAGTTCAAGTATAAAATTTTAAAAATATAATACAAATATATAATTTTTGCATGCTTACCTTGCTTTTAATATAATAACACCCAGGAATCTGTTAGAAAGTGCTTCCTTAATCTTAAAAAACAACAAAAAAGCCAAAGTTATGATTGTAATATCAAGCAAAATCAAATTAAAGTAATTAAATTAACAAATAAATTCAAGATTTGAACACAAATATAATTTATAGCCTTTTGAATAAGTTGAATTTAAAATTAATAAATTTGACTATGAATATCAACAGCACGAATCTTCACTGGGTTTTTTTCAAAACTGTATTCACTTCGTAATTATTAAAGGTATTTCTGGCATAACAAGGACAACAAAACAAGTGAAAGCATTAGAAATAGTACTCTTTGATGGAATTCTTAGCCTTACTTACAGTATCTTTTCTCTTCGCACTCTTACGTCTCCGGAAACATTGACCGCGGTAGGATTATGGTCAAAACAGGTTTACGGATAGGACTACTAGGAGGCTAATGATTACAGCTACAGAAAAGACTTTGGTTAGGACTTTCTCTGCAAGCACCATACGAGTGTAGTTTTATTCCATCGATAAATCTTAAGAACGTACGGACTTCGCATCTATCATCACACGTCATGTGTATTGTGGGGCTAATTGAATTTTAAGACATTTTCGAAAATGCGATAACCACCTACTTTTACGTTTATTTACTTACCTACTTGATGTATATATGTAAAAATTTAAATCTATGTATATTTAAACTGATGATCGGTAAAAATAAGAATAAAAAAATCATTATAAAAATAAGAAAAACACAAACACAAAATATAACCATGAATTCCTTCCACTTTTCCAAATTTAATTTTGAATTAACTTTTTTGAATTTAATTTTTTTGAATTAATTAAAAACTACAGATGCAATTCTAAACAAAGTGCTTGTACTCAAGTACGTCTTGAATGTTGTAACAAGTATTAAAGATACCTTTGATAAACGTACGGATAAAAGGTGGAATGAAAATTGAGGTAGATTTTAATTTCTGTGAAAACCGTTTGAAAAATATATTTATAGATGATAATAATAATCAACTGTATTATTGTTTGCGTACATGACACCAATTGCAAGAGTCTCTTACAACCTCTGACAATCAAGCCACCAATGCCTTATCGTGTGATTTACACATACACTGCGTGGTTAATAGTCTATCCTCTAAATTTATTTTAAGCAGGCTTCGTGTACTGGAGAGGAGACTCCAATTGCTCTTACAGCGTGAGTACAACATGGGAAGTAACAGTCTTTAAGTAATAAGTTTCAGTTCAATTGGAGTAGAGTGCGATGCCACGTGTTGCCTCTGACAGGGAAAGAGGTCATCTCATCTTATTGTTCAATCACAACCCACCTTAAGTTAGGAAGCCCCAACGCCAAGGTCCATTAAAATCATGGGATGGGTAGGGTTTAAGGAGACATTTGGCAAGCGGTTCGATAACTTTGCATCCAGCAACAGAAGAAAAACACCTCCTACCCTAAATTAAGCATCTAGAATGGCACCTTGCTTCCCTGGCTATCTGGAAAATATCTATGATGCGCGCTAGATAGCCGTCCTCGATGCAGAACTGACCAGACTGCAGATGAGCATTATCGCCCTCCGAGCGATGAGGCTGCTAGATTCAAGATCTGTAAAAGAGAGAAATATAACAAATAACACCACTAAGCGATACCAGGGAAGACTTTGCCGTCAGAGTCGTTTTTAGTCTTCAGCACCCTTTCTGTGGAGGGAAGCGAAATAATCTTGTCACTTTAGCTTCCTCTTTAGCGGGGATTCATCACACTTTTCAGTACCTTTTCGCTGATGCCTATAACTCTGACGCCCCAAGCAGAATCTAAAAACATGTTCTACGATAACCTAGGCCTCAGCATTAGGAAAGACCCTGTGAAGGAGCCACTAGTCATCCTATGTGACTTTAATGCTAAAGGTGGTGCAAATTACAGTTTATGGCTTACTTGTTTGGGAACGTTTGGCTCTGAGAAGAAATTGAATGAAATGGTTGACGCGTGCTTTTGAAAATGTCACCTCGGCCGAGATTCTGAAGTAATGTAAATGGTCCAACATCACTGAGCTATACTAGATCCTCTGTGTCTTCTGGAGAAAAGGAGAAGTACCAAGGTGCAACAGTACACGAGGGATTCAAACATTGTCACCCTGTACCAGAATTAAGGTGACATAAGTGACCACAGCAATTATCTCTGGATCTCTATACTGAGAATTGTTAGAACGTTGTTTACCCAAGTTGGACTGAATAGGCTCTAGATATTTGCAGAGAGGGTCTACTCTGAATAACAATGTGATTTCTGAGCCAGCGGGAAAATACCCTACCATTTTAGAGTGTTTTCCACCTGGTAGTTGTAGAAGGAATGCAGGTAACAACAAGAGCCACTCTTTGCAGCCTCCAGAGATCTTAAAAAAGCATTCAAACTGGTCAGACGAAATGGCCTTTTAAATGTCTTCCTGAAGATCCGGTGTCCATCTACTCGTTTTGGCATCAAAGAATCCTTTCACGATGAGTTAACGTGTAATGTGGTCTTTGACAGCTTAACATCAGACCCTTTCCACATCAAAGGTGGAGTGAAGTAGTGCTGTGTGCTTGCATCTACCCTATTTGGAATCTTCTTTGCGCTCCTGCTAAAGCATGTCTTTGGATCTGTAGAATTCCCGGACTAGATCAGATGGAAAGCTCTTTAAACTCTTCAGAGCAAGAGTAATGTCCAGAATCGAGCTAAAGTGTCTGCGTGACGTCTTCTTTGATGACGATGTAGCCATCACGTCCAACTCAGTCAAGGACCTTCAGCAGCTTATAAAATGTTTCTGAGTTCAGAGTTTGGACTTACTAACAGCCAAAATAAAACACTTGTTATCGATCAGAACGTTGACTCACCTGCCAGCATCACAATCTCTGAGCACGAACTGGAGGTTGTTTATAACTTTGTGTACCACGGATCAACGATCTCCAACACCATATCTCTCGCTTCCAAGCCAAATAAGCACATTGGCAAGGCATCCACTACTAGGTCCAGATTGTCGAAGAGAGTGTGGCACAACAGAAATCTAAATGAACACACCAAGTTCTAGGTGCACAAAGCTTGCGACTTGAGCAAATTCTTGTATGGCAATCAGCCCTAGACTCTTTGTGCACGACAGGAGAAGCAGCTGAATACCTTTAACATGCGCTGCGTTAGATCCATCCTCGGCAGTACCTGGCGGGAAACAGTCCCAAACTATACAGTTTTAGACCAAACTGACAACCCAAGCATGTATAAATTCCCTAGATAGAGACATTTAGGCTGGCTTGCTTATATTGTGAGGATAGCGAATGGCAAGATCCCAAAAGTCTCTGAGCGTTCGATCTAGAGACAGAGAATGCAGAAAGGCCTTTCCCAGTTCGAAGAGATACTTGCTCGACAGTCTGAGTCAAAGTGATTAACTGCACCTGCTTCCAATGTGTAAGGGGCTGTCACTCCCGAATTGGCCTTTTCAGCTACTGAAGACGCTGTTGTGAACAACTTCAGAGAGCAACACTATAGTCATCTAAGACTTACATGATGTCCTTATGTGGGTGAATATACATGTAATCTAAACCGGAAAAGTTGCAGCGAGTAACAAAATTCACAATAGCAGTAAAGTTCTTTGTATAATTAGAATCGACCGAACAAAATTTTTATTTCATAGGTTTGACCCTAGGGACTCCAACTAAGAAGAAAGAGGGATGGATCAGAGAAAAGGTGTCACCCTCCTTGTAACATTGCAGTCATAACATCTTGTGTAAATAAAGGTTGGGTCTATGATTGCAGTTTATACATAGCACTTTATAAAATTGAAAAAATTAAAGACGCTACAGAGAAACCTAAACAAACTTTTAGTGAACTCAATTAAATCATTTACGGATTTTCCTATTTCTTCAGCGAAAAAACGAATGAATGAAGTTTCCAATCTTTGTTCTCTGCTGCAGTTAGCCTCTGTCGTTTTTAAGTTGATTCCCATTTGGGCTCCTCTGGTATTAACCGATGAATCTTTTGCTAAAATGTGTTACAAAAGAAAGTGAGTAATTTAAAGAGAAAAGAAAAACATTAATTGAAGGAGTAACAAAAAAACAACTTTAACTGAAAAAAAGGAACTTAACTGGAAAAGAAATACAATAATCAAGTATTTCTATCAAAGCCAAAACAATTCATGTAAGTTAAAACTCAACGCCCACCTCAATGAAACATCAACAGTTGATTAGTACCACAACTATGCAGAAAGCTAAAATTTCTGGAATGTAATTGTTGCTGTTATTATTCGGTTTAACGTTCGTTTTACACGCTAGCATGTGTTGGACAAAATGCCCTTCAGAGGGACTTTGATTTGACAGTGAGGAATTTCTTGGCCGGATGCCCTTCCTGACGCCAACCAATGGCTTTTTCTTCTTTGTAAAGCTCTAAATTCTCCTCGCCAGCTCGAGAAATCGAACCCGGAACTCATGGTTACTGTGCAGTTGCACTAACCATTAAGCCACGGCTCCTCCTCATTATTATTATTACTATTGTTATTACTACAGTTTCTTTTTGGTACTATCATTACTCACAAATAAAAACTTGAGGGAGTGGGATTGATTTTTTATGTACTAGTGAGTCACCACATATCAAGGCTAAAAGCCACTCGAGTATGAGGGTTAATGAGATAGATAGACTGACAGGTGGATGATGATAAGTATTATCATCCAGCTGTCAGTAAGACATAGATGAATGAATAAAATTTGTTGACTTATTAGGAATGTTCTGACAAGTGATTATTGACATTTGATTTTAAAATGTCCATGTTGTAGCCCTCCGGGAAGCAATCTTGTGGCAAAGTGTTCCACAGATTGGAACGTTCCTGGAAACAAACTTTTTTCATGGAAATTCCGTTTGATGTTAGGCACATGGAGAAAGAAAGAAAAATTCTTTGCAGTAGTGATGGCAAGACGCGTTCCTGCTGTTAAAGTTTTACGAGGCCGAACTAGGGATTGAAGCTCAGTCAAACACTAACCATTGCAAAGGAATACCGTACCATCCCAGATAAACCCCCATCTGGATATAGGCCCACCCGAATATAGGCCCACTGTGGTTATAATGCAAAATCCATCCCGTTTTTAAGCCCATCCGATTATAAGCCCATGAGCAAGGCATAAAAATAAGAGAAAAACAAGATTTTAAGCAACATTCTGTTTATATTTTTAGAAAAACAAGGTATATTAAAAAACAATTTTCCTTTACGCTTATTGCGTAGATAGCTTTTTCAGTTCGTATTTCCCATATACTTTATACATGCACAGTGTTTCTATTCCTCCGCCGAGTACCCATTTTCCTTCAGTGGCATCTCTTGGTGATCCAGTAACTTTCCAGTTCCAGTTGTGACTTCTGGAAAATAAGATGTTTTGATGCTAAGAAAATTGCTTTATTTTGGTTCTAACAAAATATCCATCCCGCTTTTAAGTTCAGCAGGAAATAAGCCCACCCAAATATAGGCCTACCCAAAAAGACCTTACTCCGGATATAAGCCCAGGGAGTATATCCGGGATTTTACGGTATTACTTCCAATGTCATGAAGACCCCATAGACACCACCACATCCATAATAACTGTTCAGCTGCTGCCAGACAAGAAAGGTACACATTGAATTCCACAGTGTACTGTATTTTAATGAATTCACTCTTTCCTCTCTTAAAACTATTGGCAGACATCTTCGGCTATGTGAACACCTATTGGTGATGATGTACATCACTGACAGTGTGATTGGAGATGAACCAAGTCGTCAAATCGCATCAATATAAAATTACCCTTTAAGGACACCTTCATGACAATGTGAAAGATAAAAGTAAAGAAAACAAACTCATTTTTATTAAACTTACGTTTCTTGGCTTCTATTTAAAAGATATCGAAGACTTTCAAATTCGTTTAATTAACGAAACTGAACAAATAATTAATGAAATTGAACAAAAACTACAGTGACAGCTAATAGGTGTTTATGTATATGACAGACGACGTAAGGATTGGACTTAACTGAAACTATTTCTTCTTCCACAAATGTAAACTAATTTAACTCACCCGCCCCTTACTTAAGACAGTATGCAAAGTTGTAATAAATAAATTCAAGGAAGATCGACGATGCAAGACGGGAGTTGAAAGACTCAAAGCACAGCTAGCTATTTTTACAAACCTGTTTTGGAAATTTCTTTTCAGACTAAAGAAAATGAATTCTAAATATCTAATTCTGACCTCATAACTTTGAATGAAATGGATAATTCTAATATAAATGAAAACGTTTAGCTATGTCATGAAAGACGCACTAAATAATTAGTATTTTTACGAATTTATAAGCGAACCAAATATTTCAGGTATATATATATACTAATCTATACATATACTAATCTATATATATATATACTAATCTATATAAATATAGAGAGAGAGAGACGCAGAGAGAGAGAAAAAGAAAGAGAGAGAGAGAGACAGAGAGAGAGAGAGAAAGAGACAGAGAGAGAGAAAGAGAGAGAGAGAGAGAGAGAGAGAGAGAGAGAGAGAGAGAGAGAGAGAGAGAGAGAGAGAGAGAGAGAGAGAGAGAGAGAGAGAGAGAGAGAGAGAGAGAGAGAGAGAGAGAGAGAGAGAGAGAGAGAGAGAGAGAGAGAGAGAGAGAGAGAGAGAGAGAGAGAGAGAGAGAGAGAGAGNAGAAGAGACATAAATGAGTAAACACAGGTATATCCTGTGTTTACTCAATTATGTTTACAAAACAAAAAAGTTTTAGATATTGCTAGGGGTCAACACATGTAAGTGTGTGTACGAAAAATAGAGAGAGAGACAGAGAGACAGAGAGACAGAGAGAGAGGGGGGGTAGAGGGAGAGAGAGAGGGAGAGAGAGAGAGAGAGAAAAAGAGACAGAGAGAGAGAGAGAGAGAGAGAGAAAGAGAGAGAGAGAGAGACAGAGAGACAGAGAGACAGAGAGACAGAGAGACAGAAAGAGAGTATAGTTGTCGTTTTATACATCTTCACTTTCACTCATCCTAATGTACTTGAATCACACATTACTCTCCGTACCGTTTCCTAATTAGCTAGACTAATTTTATTTGATTGATTTTTACTACTTTTATAATTGAAAAAAATCTGCGTACAATAAAAAACATTATCAAATGAAATACATAGTTAAAATAATGCTTACCAAATATCAATTGACTGTAAAGTGTAGATGGGGACGGACTAACAATTGGATTAACCCAGATTCCTAACTCGTCAAAAAAAATCTTGTTAAAACCTGCAATTACTATCGAAGAGTTATTTACAGTCCAATTCTCCGTTGGTTTGGTGCAGTTAAATTGAAGAATTTTTATATCTTTTCCATCTATAGTGACTTTAGCATTGTTAAGTTTAACCTGGATAACCAAATGGTTCCACACTCTTAATGACATTAAAAACTCCACTTTACAAATAATCTTAAAATTGGCTTTGGCCAATAAATGAGCAAACTGTTTATCAACAATTTTTACCAGATAAAGTTTTATGTAATGAGAATCTATTATCTTTAACTCTCGAAAAAGTTTGACATTCTTGATCATAATGAATACTGACATAATCATGAGCCGTGTGCAGCGTTTAGTATCCTTACAGATGTCTGCAGTTGGACACATAGTTGCTTTTACAGCGCCAGGTACTCTCGCTGCTTCTCCTATTATTCCTGGTAAATAGCTGACATTAAGATTTCCCTTATGCCAACAATTTCTTTTCAGACTTGGCATCCTCTTGGTATTGAAATCGAATGAAACATATGCAGCTGCTTCTTTGTATATCATGCCATAGAAACTGGTTCCTATAAATAAGAAGAGAAGGGGTGGATCATTTTTTCACATAGATACAATATATTATTATAACATTAATGTTTATACAGATATAATACACATCAATACATTTTTTTTTGTTTTAACGTCATTTTCCACTGTAACCGGGGCTCAGACGGAGCCCTTCACAGGGACTTGGATTTGGCAGTGAGGAATTTCTTGGCCGGATGCCCTTCCTGACGCCAACCAATGGCTTTTTCTTTCTGTAAAGTTCCAAAGTCGCCCGCTCGGGGAATCGAACCCGAAACTCTTGGTTACAGTGCACGTGCACTAACCATTAAGCCACGGCTCCTAGCCACAGGCACATATATGCAATATATATAAACACATCAGTATTTTACATATGCTGTAAAAACTGCTATCGATGTGGTCCTGTTGCTAATATTTTCATTTAGAATACATAGCATGGGTGCCAGGAAAAAATCTTAATCAAACACATCATATATAGCGTTTTAAAAATACCTTTGTAGGCACAGTATCCCTGTACATCCACTCACGTGTACAAAAGGAAGGACCCTCATGCAACTGTTTTGTATTGGTAGCAGAACTCTTTAACTTGCAAGTGCTTTACTCTATTATATGAAGTAATTACTTGCTTAATTACTTCATGGTTTGTCTTCCCTTCTCAGTTTCATTTACTTAACAGGTTTATACCTTATTTGATTCATAACTTTTAAAAAGGTAATACTTTTTACATCATTTTTTATTTATTATCTGGTACTGATGTTCAAAGAATTACAAAATATCCTCTATTGTGATAGACACTGTAAGTTTAGTCTTTCAGGTTGCAGCCTTCAGTATTTTTACTTTTACATTAGACTTTTTTGATAGTTGAATATTAATTTTGAATAGATGAGTAGATAATAATATAAACCCAAACAGCTTATAGCAGAGGCGCCTAGGTTTGGTTGTTTCAGGACCCGGGGGGGGGAGGAGGAAGCAAAATCAAAAATTCTAAAAAGCTACTTGTTCTCTAAACTATATATATTGTATTACCTCAATTATTGGATTTCCGTGATTTGGACAACCAAATAGCGTTCTTTCCTACAGATGATCTCAGGTTGAATTCATCAAGCAGATCATCAATTGAAATTTTCTTCTTGATATCTTTGTGAACATTCAGTAAGACCACCGCGTTAAGTCGCTCTTTGAACATACGAAATCTCAAATACGTTTTCAATGTTCTGAGCCAAGATAACCACTCGGAGGTACAGCTGGGTATAAGTAAAGAGGTCCTTTTCTTTAGTGCCATATCTGAATTTTGATTCAGTTTTTCAGGTCATGTTCTTGTGACTTGGCTCTGTCAAGCAGCATGTCTCTATTAAGTTTGAGTCTTGTGCAATCAAACCAGCGGCAAAGTGCTGAGAAATGTTATCAGATTTAACTTCTTTACCAATAGAGAAACCTTTTAATATTCCTAAAGTGCGCAGCAGTTTCCTTAGGCTCAAATTTGTCAGTGAGTCCAACTAAAACGTTGGTCAACACAGACAAATACATTTGGCGGTATGGCCTCTAGCAGTTCTTGAGAAAAACAATATTGACAGTATTGACTCAATACTGTCCACTTGCCTTTCTGGAACTTTTTGCACGTGTGGAAGCTGCGGCTTGTTGACGATTCCATTCAAATCTGGAGACTCTACAATGTCTTCTACAGGATGCCAAATCAAGCTTTTGTTTTGGCGTCTCAAACTGATTGTCTTATTGCCTTAATAACTTCTGCAGCTTTGCTGAAATTGGGAATTTTTTTTCTAGCAAACTTGCACTTCCTCCTTTGACAATGGTAAACATCATTCTTAAAAGTTCCACGAAAAAAGAGCTGTCAAAATTCGTCAGTGACCTCCTATACCCACCAGCCTTTACGCCAACTGACCTTTTACCACTGTCAGCCACTTCTTGGAGTCACTATTAAATCGTTATATAATTGCTTGTGATGGTCTTTAAAGACACAAACCCCATAGTCTGGTTAGGAGAAAAGGTTGCAAGGATTTTTTTTTCAATGGATGCCCCAAATAGTTTCATCTTAAAACTGGAATACCAGGCAAGCCGTTTAGGGGAACTACAAATGAATGCGGTTACTTCTTGTACCAGCACCACAATATCTCTGATTTTGTCATTGTCAGACCTAGCATCTTGTACTGCTAAGATAAGTTTGTAGGTCCTGCAGTGTACATATACAGCTCTATTTTCTACTTCGTTAACTCTTGTACGCACACCACTGACACAGCTCGACATACTTTCAGCCCCGTGAGAGCACTGAGCAGAGCATTTGTTAGTGCTCAATTCCATTTACTGCTGCAAAAATACTTTCACTTGAAGTAATTGCAACAGACTAAGATCTCAGAAACAGCTCTTGAATGCCAAAGTCTTCTTGCTTGAAAATACGGGGGAAGGGGGGAGGTAGCTGCTATTTCCTGGAAACATCTGTTTTATCAAAAAAAAGGTTAAAGTACTCCGCTTCTTTCACTTTCCTCACCAACTCTCTTTGTACACGCTACTAAAGTCTTGCAGAACCTCATTCCATATATCATGAGACGACTAATATCTGAATTATTTGTCCCTATTGAGCCAAGCAGCTAGTTACGGGAGGTCATTCTATCTCTCCTGTAGCACGGCTATCAAATTCTTATAGGAAGAGAATGATCGTATTAAGTAAAGATGGAAGATACCGGCCCCAGACCTGGATACGTAGCTGAAAAAGGGTGACGAAAATAAAGAAGTAGTTTCTGGAAAAACTAAAAGACAAATTGTAGAAAACAAGTTGATGGATTGTTTTTGAAAGCAAAGATGAGTGAAAAATAGGTGAACAGTGGAATAGCTTCGAACTAGAGCAGATGACTGTTATAGCCATATGCCATATTAAGTTGGGGATTAGTGCTATATTCTGTAAAATTGTTGGTTTAGACTATAGAGGATTGTATTGAATTAGAAAAAAAGTTCGTAATTAATTTCTTGTAAAATATATCGCTTTCTTCTTCATGTCCTTCAAGAATTATACGTAGAAAACAAGTCCATTTAGAAAGAAAAAATACAAAATCTATAACACACGCTTTCGAAGCCACTTGATTAAAAAAATAGAACGGTAAGAGGATTCCTAAACATTCTTCTTAGATATTAGGTTCTGACCCAATGTGAAAGCCAAATAATAATCATCAAAATAATCATCAAAATAATCATCAAAATAATCATCAAAATAATCATCAAAATAATCATCAAAATAATCATCAAAATAGTCATCAAAATAATCATCAAAATAATCATCAAAATAATCATCAAAATAATCATCAAAATAATCATCAAAATGATCATCAAAATAATCTTCAAAATAATCATCAAAATAATCATCAAAATAATCATCAAAATAATCATCAAAATAATCATCAAAATAATCATCAAAATAATCATCAAAATAATCATCGAAATAATCATCAAAATAATCATCAAAATAATCATCAAAATAATCATCGAAATAATCATCAAAATAATCATCAAAATAATCATCAAAATAATCATCAAAATAATCATCAAAATAATCATTAAATTAATCATCAAAATTATCATCAAAATGATCATCAAAATAATCATCAAAATAATCATCAAAATAATCATCAAAATAATCATCAAAATAATCATCAAAATAATCAAATAGTAATCATCAAAGGAAGATACTCGTTGCTTAGCAAATTTTATTTTCAAGTTTGCAATTTCTGTAGGTTTCCTTTTCGTTCTTTTTCGAAATCAATCAACTCTCCTAGCATACTCTCCTTTGTAGCTGAGTATTTTGAGTTCTAATTTTGAGGTTCGCTCTCATCGAATCCCTCTATCGGAAACAAATTCGTGATTGGTTAGGTAATGATGCTGCCAGTTGTATCAACTTCATGGTGCCTGGTCTTTGTGTAAGTTAACAACATTCTTTATTTCCAAAATATTAGACTGCTCTTTGTTTTTGTTTTGTTGTTCTTATAGTTCTGTGGGGTACTCTATTCTCTATCTGTACTTGTTGCAAACAAGTTTTTCGTGTGCCATTCTTTCCGTATCAATCGAATATCTCATACAGATCACGCATATAGGGCTGAGTGCCCCGTAGACAAAGAAAGCTAAGGGGAAAATAGAGCACAGAGAAGTGTGCTTGATTTGGATGGGATAAATAGCTGTTGGACCCAGTGGTTTTTCTTTGCAACGTTGACGAAAATTATGATTTAAACCTTTTCGATGCAGTGTAAAACCCAATCATCCTTGGTATACATTTTTATATCATATTTTATTTTAGTAATTCATAATCTTTTTATTTATGGTAAAAAAAACAGGTAAAAAGCTATTTTTATGCTACTTATAACGGAGAATAGAATTAATCACAGAATTTCAAGGGACGGTTGAAGCTAGAAGCCTGAATCTATTACATGCCAAGTTACTGATAGTACCACCAGGCCACTACTAGAATAACTTTTTTTAGGTTCAAGGTTTTAAGAAGGAACATGTAAATGTCACACTCTCTTGCATTATAGAGCTGATGGAGGTGTTGCCGCCATTGCTCATCCGCCATTGCTCATCCGCCATTGCTCATCCGCAATTGTTCATCCGCCTTTATGTTTTGTTATACTGTTTATGATTACTGCTTACGACAGTCTGGTGCATNAGTTGTATCAACTTCATGGTGCCTGGTCTTTGTGTAAGTTAACAACATTCTTTATTTCCAAAATATTAGACTGCTCTTTGTTTTTGTTTTGTTGTTCTTATAGTTCTGTGGGGTACTCTATTCTCTATCTGTACTTGTTGCAAACAAGTTTTTCGTGTGCCATTCTTTCCGTATCAATCGAATATCTCATACAGATCACGCATATAGGGCTGAGTGCCCCGTAGACAAAGAAAGCTAAGGGGAAAATAGAGCACAGAGAAGTGTGCTTGATTTGGATGGGATAAATAGCTGTTGGACCCAGTGGTTTTTCTTTGCAACGTTGACGAAAATTATGATTTAAACCTTTTCGATGCAGTGTAAAACCCAATCATCCTTGGTATACATTTTTATATCATATTTTATTTTAGTAATTCATAATCTTTTTATTTATGGTAAAAAAAACAGGTAAAAAGCTATTTTTATGCTACTTATAACGGAGAATAGAATTAATCACAGAATTTCAAGGGACGGTTGAAGCTAGAAGCCTGAATCTATTACATGCCAAGTTACTGATAGTACCACCAGACCACTACTAAAATAACTTTTTTTAGGTTCAAGCTTTTAAGAAGGAACATGTAAATGTCACACTCTCTTGCATTATAGAGCTGATGGAGGTGTTGCCGCCATTGCTCATCCGCCATTGCTCATCCGCCATTGTTCATCCGCCATTATGTTTTGTTATAATGTTTATGTTTAGCTGCTTACGACAGTCTGGTGACAGGTTTTCGAAGGACACAAAATGGCGTATCTTGTTTTCTTCATTTAACTTGGTGCCAGAAGTAAAATTAGCTTGTCATCTCACTGTTAGCTTTGTTATCAACAATTTCAAAATGAGCTTACACAAACGACCAGAACTGAAGCTCGCTGGAAATGTTTCTGAAAAATTCAAGACTTTTGAATTGAGGTTCAATGACTATATTGTCCAATCTTACTACAGAGACTCATAGAAGATCCGTAAAGTTAACACGAAGAACACTACAGACAAAGCTCTTTTAGAAACTTTTGCCTTACAATCTTCAACGCCTGATGAAGCTCTTCAGAACATACTATACACTACTCAACCGTCAATCCCACATGCCGACAAGAAGCTCAGGGTATGGATGTATAAACTTTGCATACATTATACAGGAAATACAGAATCCACATTCATGCTGACCGGTTTAAGTTTAGGCATGCCTCCCAAAATCAAAATGAAACTGTCCAAGATTGGGAAGTCAGACGCAGACAAGCAACCAACCTATGTAAATGAGGAGAGATTACTGACACTATGTGCCCTGATAAATTTGTTTTTAGTCTCTGTGACAGTACAATTCAAACAGAATTATTACAAATCCGTCTAAGACCTGATAGTACACCAAAAGCAAATGCTTTTGAAAAAGCCAAGTCGATGGAATCTGCACAAGTGACAAACAAACTGATCAGTGACACTTCGAAAGGAATCGAGGAAACTAAAAAATTGGACAAGAAAAGCCAATCAAACCAAAAAGAAACATCGGGAGATAAAACTCAAGCGTAAACCAAACACTTGTTATTGGTGCGGAGATCCAAGGCGACCACATACATGGTCACAGTACCCTGCCAATGGCCGCGTTTCCTCAAAATGTGATGCATATTGCCATTTTGGACGAGTATGTCTTGAACAACTTTTCCCCAACCGCAACAATTATGAAGGAAGCAGCAACAGACCAGCCTAAAACAGAGAAAACAGTACACAGCCAACTCATCATGACCCTAGACGAAATAACCACCCAGTTCACGCAGTACAAACAGCTGACCAACTAAAGGTACTGACACAACAATCCTAACCACTATACTGCACTGATGATAAACCCTTATACTACAGCACATTATGTGCAGTTGAACAACCAAACACCAACAAGCAAAAAACAGAGGACAAATTCTTTTCAACACTACAATGCTCTTCACAAGGAAGAATTTTCACAATCTGAAATTCCAGATTGACTCAGCAGCAACATCCAACAAAATATGATATAATACCATCTAAAAGCATTTCTTTCACATACATCTAGAAAAGTCACGTCGCCTGCTATTCCCATACGGATATAGCCAACTAATAACGCGCATGGGACAAATCACTTTGCTTTGTGAAAAGCAAAAGAAATACCACAACCTTGTTTTCCAAGTCTTACTCTCAAAAGAAATGACTGGCATGCAGCTCTCCTATCCGTCAAGGACTGTGTAAAATGGGAATCATGACCATCAATCCTGATGACGTTTATTTTTTGCAAAAGCAACTGAGCCTGAACATTGCAATAGACAACAACATCAAAACATCAATGAACACGAGTCAACCACTAAACAAGTAGGCTGTAATACACCACTACCAGGACGTTTTTATAGGAGCTTGCTGCCTCCAATTGCCAGTTTCGTTCAAACTCAAAAGTGATGTTGTATCGGTGAAGATGCTAATTCACAGAGTACCATTAAGCAAACGGGGAAAGGAAAAAGCTGCCATCGAAAGATATGTAAAAGAAGGAATGCTGAAAAAGATTTAAAAAAAGATAAATGAGCCAACTGCATAGTGTTCCAACATTCTTTATACAGAACAATTCAAAAAGTTTCGAGTATGCATAGACCCCAGCCAATCGATCCATAAGACAATTGAGTGACCAATTTATCAAATGCCGACACTGAATAAACACCTCCACAAACATTAAAATGCTAAATGGTTCACGGTCATTGAAGTTAAAGATGGCTTTTTCCACGTACCTCTGGATGAGAAGTCACCTAAGATAACCACGAAACACACATCATACTGATGTTACCGCTGGAAGAAAATACTTCTTGATATTAATAGTGTCTCTGAAGAATTTAAAATAAGACTTTCAAATGACAGGCCTTGAAGAACGTGAGAGTATTGTTATTATCACTGATGACATTCTAGTATAGAGTTGTGGAGATAAATATGACATTGCAAAAGATAATCATGATAAGAATTTAATTGAACTCATGGAAGGAGATCGAACAAAGGACATTTAGTCTATCAAGATTAAAATATTCAAAGAAAAAAGGAAGAGAAATTTATTGGTCGTATTCTGACACAATACGGTATCAAACCTGACCCCGAAAAGACTAGTTCCATACTTAATATCCCAGCACTCCATGAAAAACTGAGGTTGCTTTTTTCAATCGCCTTTTTATTATTATAGGACGCACATTAAATGTTTTTTGGGTTGCTTCTCTTCCATCCTCTGATTCTACATTGTACGTAGCTTCACAGTAACAAAATAGAAACTCCAAAGACTGAAACTTTTTGAAAGCAGATATTCATTTATAATATGCTCCCACTCATTAAGAAGCTTATATCATTGACAAATATCTTAATTTACTTTTTAAATGTTGTTGCCAAAATTTCTACACGAGAATAAGCTGTCAATTTTATCAATATATGAATGGATCAAACTTCAAAATCAGTTGGCATTACTCCTCTCCCTCACCGGCAATCATACAGAAGATCTACTGAGTTGCTTAACCATTCCTTTCATTAGCTAGAGCTTTTGGAGGCAGATGATTTTATGACCTTAGATAATAATAAGAATACAAGATGTAAAAGTTAAAACCAACTATTTCATTGTAAATAAGAGTCTACAAAAATACTTGATAAAAGATGTTATAGGTTTTCATAAAATAGGGATAAAGTGTAATTGAAACAGAGGCTTGGTAAGAATACTGGAACATCTAGGAAAATACGAACCCCAATTTACTATGGAGTGATGAACTGAAAGCAGCCCATTACATTATCTCCATAAAGGTTGCAAAATTACTTGATAGTCAGGGCCAATGTAAGGTAGGAGAAAGGCTGACCAGAATATTTAAGGTAGATTTCCAGGTGTCTGGGACTTAAAACTATGTCGCATTTTTTCCCACAGAAGATTAAATAACGGAATCATAACAGGTACAAATTTGGTCCCTTGTGAGTCCTAGATTAGATTAAGACAAATAAAAGTAGATCAGAGGTGTATCTGGAGCACCAAACTGGATTTTTCATTTTACGTTTTTACTGGCTTCTTAGGCATGGCTCTGGAATAATCTAGAAACTGTTTAGCTACTTAGCTACGTACACCAAAATGACCCCAGAGATAGCTGTAATCCAAGAGGTATATTTTAGTGTTTAGAAAGGCCACCTAAACTTCATGGTAAATTGAATAATATTTTAGACAGCCTGTTGAGGCAGCCGAAATTTTGCATTAATACACAATCTTTGAATGATCAAATTTATTTAATGGCAAATCTGAAATAGAATAAAATCTTGCAAACTTCATTTAGCCTACATCGAAAATTGAAAGCTCTCGTCTGCTATCTTGCACTCTAAACAAGTTTGATGGTTGAGGTCTTACAAGGAGAGAAGAAAAAAAATTAACGTATCTATATAAAAAGTGATACATATATATCATTAATAATAATTGATTGTCATTTAGAGATTGGTTTGTACTGGAACCAGAAAATTGATTTTCTGGGAGCACTAAGTAAGATTCTGACAATTTCAGTCAAACTGCTTTTCTGGCTGTTTTGTTTCATTTTTTCTCTAACATTTATAAGCAATACTATAATGTATATATATATATATAATATTAATTTTTGTTTATTTTGAACCTCCCGTTAGAAGATGATGATGACTATAACATAAAACGATGTCTTTTCTTTCGATATTTATTTACAATTTAGCTACCTTTTCTAAAAATACCAAAATATCAGTTCTTCCTATCCAAACATATACCTATTTTGGTAGTTATGTTTACTTTTGTATAGATTGCATGTCAAACTATAGAAGGGAGAATTTAAAATGGTAGAAGAGCAAAAGACATGAGTTCGTCGGTTGGAAGGGAGGTTATAAACAATGACAGTTATTCATATGGAAATACCTATTATATTTTAAGTGACTTGGCTTCGCTGTATGTCATTGTCCATAATTGCATCAATTTTATTCACTGATAGTATGTCATTGTCCATAATCGCATCAACTCTAATTTTAATCACTGATAGGCACTTCCAATTACAGAGGTTGCTGATGTCTTCAGTTTCAAACTTCTTGTGACTTCTACTTTCAGCTCTTTATCTTCATAGATTTTATCATATTCTTTGGCAGACATTATATGGTCAGTGAGGTGAATAGCCACGTCTATCAGTAAGGCTTCTAATCAAAATCATTGCTAAAAATATCGAGACCTTAAGTATTAATCTTTTTTCGGTGTGGATGAGAAAGTGTCACAAAGTCAGTTACATTCAGTTTCTGTGACTAGTTAAAGTTTATACTCGTTTCAGTTCCCTCAGTGTGATATATTGCAATGATCACAAATGCTTATCAATGCAAGTTTTATTCTAAAGTAACATATGTTGCAGGATCATCGCTAAGATCGTTTTCAGGGTGTCAAAGTTCTCTTTTATACTACCTCTATTATTATTTTTTTATTATTATCATTATTATTACTATTACTATCATCAGTATTACAAAATTTTGTTGGCCAACCGTAAGTAAACGTAATTCAAGCCTTACCATTGGCACCTTTTGTATTTGGGACACAAGTGACGAGAGGAAAATCTTTGTTGTCTTGCTCTTCATTTTCACTACAAATTGATTTAGGTGCTGGATTAAAAAGAAGAAATTTGAAATTTAGAAAATTTGTAATTTTTGGTTAATTGGTTAAAACCTATACACATAAAAAAGATATCAGCAGTATTTGTTGTGGGTTTTTTGTGAGTTGGTGCATGGATTTTTAAAAAGAGGGGGCGTAGCAAGAAGCACGGACATCGGACATAATATTTTAGAAAGAATGGTAAAAGGAAATAGAAAAAGAGGAAAACCGAAGACAAGAATAGCTGATAACATCAAAGGATGACTGGAATGACAATGACTCAGATACTGAAAGATTCAAGGGACCAGGAAAAGTGGAGGAGAATTGTTGGGCGTGCCAAGGCGGATCATGATAATGATCATTCCGTTTGATGATGATGATGATGATGATGAAGATGAAAAAGGATTTTTTAGAAAATGAAATCTGTAAAAGTAAGAAGTTAATAATACAAAATTACTTACGTATAATATTTGGGCAATATTCAAGTATTCCAAACTTGTGTTCTGGAATTACATCATTGTATATTTGTGGACAGTAAATTTCCACGTTTTCGTTTCTAAAGTCAAAAGTAATCTCATTCAAATTTAAGTGAAGCTCACTTAACGNGGGGTGGATCAACACTTTGGAACTCCATTTGCAAAAGGAAACTAGCATTTATTGGTCGCGTAGCAAGAAGCACGGACATCGGACATAATATTTTAGAAAGAATGGTAAAAGGAAATAGAAGAAGAGGAAAACCGAAGACAAGAATAGCTGATAACATCAAAGGATGACTGGAATGACAATGACTCAGATACTGAAAGATTCAAGGGACCAGGAAAAGTGGAGGAGAATTGTTGGGCGTGCCAAGGCGGATCATGATAATGATCATTCCGTTTGATAATGATGATGATGATGAAGATGAAAAAGGATTTTTTAGAAAATGAAATCTGTAAAAGTAAGAAGTTAATAATACAAAATTACTTACGTATAATATTTGGGCAATATTCAAGTATTCCAAACTTGTGTTCTGGAATTACATCATTGTATATTTGTGGACAGTAAATTTCCACGTTTTCGTTTCTAAAGTCAAAAGTAATCTCATTCAAATTTAAGTGAAGCTCACTTAACGTTGTTTCGGAGAAGAGCTGCAAAGCAAAAAACAAATTCTAATCAAAAAATTGTAATACATTTCTGATGCTAAAATTGAATTAATTTTATCATTTCTAGTGTTTTTTTAAAATTAAAAACCAGACAATGCTACATGATTGCTGACCTCACATATAATGGTACTGTGGCAATGCATAACAAGTTCGAATAAAACTATACTATTGTAGTGTATCATTTTTTATGGAAACACTAAAATTAGAATTTATATACTTTTAGTTTATGGCTACTGGAATCTTATTATATCAAAAATATACCTGAATCTTAAAACATTTTTTTCAACATTTATTACAAAGGTATGTTATTTAGGACTAGCAGAACTATCCAGCGCTGCCTGGAGGTTTGGTTGAATGGTTGACCCAAAAAACAATGTGATGAAAAATGTTAAGGCAACATTATGAAGCTGCACTAAAGGCTGCTCCAATCCAAACGTTTTATATAAGTATAGGAAAAGTATTTTCCAATATATTTTATTTATTTTATCTTATTATACATTACTTCTACACCTATATGTTTTACATCGTATTTGCACAACTATAAATGGTTCTCTATTGAAGAAATGTTTCCTTGTCGAAAACCTGCCTTTCCAGACCACTCTGAATGTCCTGAGCTTCACTGTTTTCTTCAGAGGTAGCTCCGGCAGCAAGAAATTGAGAAAATGTTATCGGCACATCACTGCTACTTTTATTATTGGCGGCCATGCTGAACTGATTAAATTGCTGCAAGCCTTTTTCCTGAAATCTGATTGGCTAATATTTTGACGATCGTCAAGCGCACGACGAAAAGTTAAAACTGTTTTAACTTTTCGTCAGAACCAAAATCGTCAGAAGTTTCGTCAGAAAAGCTTATTCTTTGCTACTGCGCATGTGTCGTCGCGAATTCTCATGAGGGATCGTCACAAAAATCGTCTAGTGGAGATCCGCCTTAAGAATGATCTAGACGGAAAATGTTTAAAAATAATTTTCGTAGTATATTATTATAAGTCAAGAAAATATTACCTGCTTGTTCAAGTAGATCTTTAAGACAGATGTATAGTAAATGAGAGCTAATGAAGTCCAGTTAGAACTGGGGGAAGAATTGACGATTGCTTCTTTGTGGATTTCCGTTGCACCACTATTTATGCTAGATATTCAGAAAAATATATGAGATAATAAAATCATACAAAATCTTTCTTTTATGTACCTTAAACCCATTTATCTTTGGATATTAAGGACTAAAAGGGGTAGCAGTTGATCAGATTTTGAAAACTACACTTCTCACACGGGAAACTAGTGCTTCTCCAAGTCCTCAGAAATAATTTCTGGGATTCAAGAATCACATGCAAGAAACTAAACATCAACATGTTAACAGATAAACACCAACATGGTAATACATGCAACAACTTTTTGGCATGTATTAAATTTTCAAATCGGGTGATGTGTCGTTACTTGATTTGATTCTTCAACTTGGAATGTAAGTTCAAATTACATACCTTATCCCTAAGTCAATATAATTTAACACATGTCAAAGAGCAAAAACAGCATACACAATTTAAAATATATTAAATCAATAAATGAATAATAAATGAGAAGCAGCAGTTAAACAGACTTCCTCCTAATCAGAATTGATTCTGTCCAGTCTATACCCAGTACCAAAAGAAAAATATTTTCCTCACATTCAATGTAAGTTTGTATTTTCATATGGTAATTAGAGAGGATGGTCATAGGCATAGATGGCTATTTGAGAGGATACACAATTTCAAATATATTAAATCAATAAATGAATAATAAATGAGGAGCAGCAGTTAAACAGACTTCCTCCTAAGCAGAGTTGATTCTGTCCAGTCTATACCCAGTACCAAAAGAAAAATATTTTCCTCACATTCAATGTAAGTTTGTATTTTCATATGGTAACGAGAGAGGATGG
>RDPX01000186.1:817556-825347 GCA_003991215.1 Morbakka virulenta
TTGGGCGTCAGGAAGAGCATCCGGCCCGTAAAAACTCATGCCTCAAAGACAATTATGCAGCACACCAATCAAGAATCATTGACCGATAGGGCGTCACCCCTTAAAAGTTACGCGCAGCGGCAAAAGAACCCCGACGTTGCGAGAAGTAAGCAAGTGGGCTCAACCACAAAGCTGAGGCTATCCACACTGAACATCGGCACCGTCACAGGGAAAAGAGGGAAGTAGCCAGCATGATGGCGAAAAGGAGGATAGACATACTATGTCTGCAGGAGACAAAGTGGACAGGGGGGAAGGCCAGGGACATCGGAGACGGGTGAACGTTGTACTACTCTGGCGGGAAAAAGCCGAAGAACGGAGTAGCCATCTGCTTAAGCAACAAGTGGGTGGAGAGAGTGGTGACAGTGGATCGAACATCTGATAGAATAATGTAACTCAAGCTTCTGACACCAGGGAGAACCTATAACATATTCTGTGTATGCACCACAACAAGGCTGTGACCAGGAGGAGAAAGATACATTCTGGAATGAAGGTAAACGAAACGGCAAACACGGAGGAGATTGTTGTAGCCGGAGACATGAACCGACACGTAGGATGTGCGACCGTGGTTCATATGAGCGCTGTCATGGAGGAAAGATCCTCGGGACTAGAAATGAGGAAGGCGAGAGGATACTCACGATTGCACAGACTCAGGACCTAGTTCTGGTGAACACTTAACTCTTCACGCAGCCAGACGAAAAACTGATCACATACAAGAGTGGGGGGCAACTCAACAGTGATTGACTACATTGTAATGCGGAGAAACCGTTTTGGGCATGTAAGAAATTGCAAGGTGATACCAGGGGAGGCAATTGCGTCGCAAGATCGGTTGTAAGTGTGCGATCTGAGCATATCTCGTATCAGGAAAAGAAACCGGAAAAGGAAAAGAAAGATCAAGTGGTGGAAGCTTGGAGGGGAAGAAGGAAAACGGTAGAGACAGTGGAAGGAAACTGGGGAGAGTGGAAGAGCTTGTAGATGAGTTGGACAAAGGTGATCAGCTCACATGGAAAAACACACATCAAAAAGTCATGAAAATCGCCGAGGAAGAGCTTGGAGAATCAAAAGGAGGAGTAGGATACCTTGAGAAGGAATCTTGGTTTAGGAACCCTGAGGTTAAGCAAAAGGTGGGAGCGAAGAAGCAGGCCTTCAAGAGATGGCAGTCAAGATGTCAAGGTCAGATGAAGATCAGGAAGCTTACAAAGCGGCGAACAAAGAAGGGAAACAGGTAGTTGCAAAGGCAAAGGAGGAAGGCTATCAGGAAATGTACAATGATCTAGAGGCGAATGGGCCAAAGAAAATCTACAAATTGACAAAGAACACTTAGTGCCAGCAAACAACCAAGTGATTATCAAGCTAAGAGAATACAACAAGAAGACACACACTGACCTTCCCCAAACTACAACTTTCAAGTACCTTGGAACAACAATTCATCAGGAGGAAGGCTGTGGCGCTGAGGTTGACAAGCAGATAGGCAAAGTGTGGGAAAGATGGCGCAGTTTAACTGGTGTCCTATGCGACAAAAAAGGTCCCAACGAGGCTGAACATGTTGCTATACAAAGTTTGCATACGACTGGCAATGATGTATGGCAACGAAACAAGGACACTCACACAGAGTATGGAGAATCGCCTAAGCACCACCGAAATGAAGATGCTACGCTACATCCAAAACATCAGTCTGGACGAACATCGAATGAATAAAGACATCCGGAAACTGGCAGGGGTAGAGCCAATCAGTACAATATTGAGAAGAAAGAGATTGGAGTGGTACGGGCACGTAAGCAGGCGAGGAGAGCAAGAGGACATCAAGAGGGTCACTAACATGAAAGTAGAAGGAAAGAGAGGGCGAGGCCGGCCGAAGTACCGATGGCGAGACACCATCCAGAATGACATGAAGCTGTGGACTCTGGAGCCATCCGACACCCAAGAGCGAGAAAGATGGAGAGCACTGCTCAAGAGAGGAGCGCTGCAGACACCCGCGACCTGATAAAGAACAGCGGAGAAGGTGAGAAAGAGAAAGAAATAATAATAATAAAGACCTTTGACAACTTTAAAACCTTCTTTCCTAGCTACCTTACGATACTTTGTCAAACAAATACTTTAAACTGAATATTCTATGGTAAGGAACCTTGCTTCAATGAGAGGGCCTTTTTGTTTTGGTGATTCTATCTATGATATTCATTGATGTTTACAATGTAATCGATCCTTTGCTTTATTATAGAGTACGATCTTTGAATCATACAATTAACATAATTGTTTTATGGAAAAAAGCACCAACTCTCACCTTGCATACCCCTTTCCAGCATTTCTTTTTCGGTAAGTCTGTATTTCAAGATCCTTATGTGAAAAATCCAAAAGGAAATGTCATTCTGCCATTTTTTACAATGTGTTCGAACATTAATAGAATTGCATTCAATGTCGACTGACGTTCCAATCAGCACCACACTAGTGCCGTTTTTATCTGTTCCACTTTTGATATTGTTTATGAAAACTGCAAGACCGTCATGGCGGCTCCATGAAAATCCAAGAGTTAAATCAGAACTAAATGAAAAGCTATATGAAACTTGCCATAATCTAGTTGCAGTTTTCACAGCAAACACGAATTTACTTTCAGCCAAGTTGTATCCTACAATAAATCCAGTTTCTTTTTCGTTTTTCCTGACATCACTTAAACCGACATTAAGTATTGGTACCAGAGTAAACGAGCCTCCTATTCAGCGAAATGATAAGAAATAGGACTTGAAGTTACTTTGTTTAAGGAAAACCAACCTAAAATTTTGAGATCATAGCATTAACGATAAACAACGACCGTTAACATTATGCAAAAGCACTTGGAATAGGGGATGAGCTGAGTGCGACCCTTGGCAAACCTTAATACTCCATATAATGCTTCTTGAGACATAAAAGGACAAATCATTACCACTACCATCATCATCATCATCGTCGTCGTCGTCGTCGTCGTTAATGGCAACAACAAAATTTTTTGAAAAAGTCAAATGATAGTCGAACGATACACAAAGTGGAAAGATACACAAAGATTTGAATGCATTCTAATAAATGAATGAAACACAAAGGTTTGAATGCATTCTAATAAATGAATGACGCAAGAAGGTTTGAATGCATTTTACAATATGAATGATAAAAAAAGGTTTGAATGGATTTCACTACATGAACCATACACAAAGGTTTAAATGCGTTTTATTAGGTAAAGATACATAAAGGTTTGAATGCATTTTACTATATGAATGATAAAAAAAGGGTTGAATTCATTTTACTACTTAAACCATACACAAAAGTTTGAATACATTTTACTATATGAATGATAAAAAAAGGTTTGAATACATTTTAATACATGAACCATACACAAAGGTTTAAATGCGTTTTATTAGGTAAAGAAAATGATAAAAAAAGGGTTGAATACATTTCACTACATGAACCATACACAAAGGTTTAAATGCGTTTTATTAGGTAAAGATACATAAAGGTTTGAATGCATTTTACTATATGAATGATAAAAAAAGGGTTGAATTCATTTTACTACTTAAACCATACACAAAAGTTTGAATACATTTTACAATATGAATGATAAAAAAAGGGTTGAATACATTTTAATACATGGACAATACACAAAGGTTTTAATGCATTTCACTACATGAACGATACAACAAGTTTTGAATCTATTTAACTAGATAAACGATACATAAAAGTTTGAATGCATTTTACTACATAAACGAGAAAAAATAAGTTACAGACAGTGGTTCATACCCACTTTGGTCACATAAATCTCAGACAATGGTTCAAACTCTTTTAAGTCATATAAACCATTGACAGTGGCTCCAGCCCATTTTGTTCGGCTAAGCTTTTCTTTTTTTACCAGCCTGTGTTTCTAACGCCCAAAAATTACTAATTGAAATACATTTTAGCAAGAGCGTTACTAATACATAAACTCTTACAAAATTTACCCTCATCCTTGTGACAGCCCATCACTTGAAATTTCATTTCTATATCTCCAGGACCTGTAAAATGTACTTCCAATATAAAGGTTTTGGCTCTGACCTCCATTGGCAAGTAATGCACTAATACCTCTCCAGGGTTTTCGTATTTCTTCAAGTATAATGTGAAAGAAAGAAAATAGCTTTATACTCTACCTTCTACACTTTATCTTAACTATAAACAAAAAGGATTCAGAAGAAAAACACTTTTAATTTTTCACTTGTTTTATTGTAGACCAACATTAAGTAAAATTCATACCAGTTCATAGTTGATATTGCATTGCAATTCTGAAAGAACAATTTTGATGTTTTGGATTTTTTTCATTGCACTGGTCAACAGCATTTTTGTAACATGACCTTCTTGTACATTTTCTGGTCAATTCTGTGGTGCTGAGTATGAATCTGCATTTCGATTTTTCCATCACGTCAGAATTTCTTTTAAAATTGAATTTTAATTAATTTTTTAACAAATTTTAACAAACTTTCGGCCTTTGGACTAACAAAAGCATCTGTTCCAAAAAGGGTTTCACATGTTCTAAAATGTCAATAGAGTAGCGACATCTGCATTGCGTCAGTGACAGGAGATTCTGGATTCCGAGTTAGCGTCCTTGTGCACTCACAACATGTTGCAACTATTAAGAAATGCGACATCTTGAACAATAAACTCCTAACATGTAAGCACGCTGTTCATGTTCCAACGAGTGTTGGGAGCTGTGGCACACACAAAAGTCAAAGCAGCATAAAGCTTAGTTTCGACATCATAGAAAAATGGAACGGTTGCTTATGCTTTCGACACTGGCAAAAGTTAATTATTTACATATTATGTAACACTTAGTTAGGACACAAAGACAATGCATCCATGAATTCATGTAAACATATCCTCTGAGAAATAACACCAAGGTGCGTACTTCAAGGTAGATTATTTTAGATAGAAAGCCACCATTAGCTTCTACTTAGGTGCATACCCTTGTAATTGACGTTATAGTATTTTGAGCACCTTGTAAGTAGTATCAGCTTCATACTTTACTAGGATGCCCTCTTGGCGAGGATGCAAATACAACCCTGATAACTTTTGTTTTGTTTGTGAAAAATATACTCCTCAATCGCAGCAAAGATCACTTACTACAGCTCTTTGCAATGCGTACAAGAACTGCTATGCTTGTGTTGTAGGCGATCAAGCCAAACGTTGGGCTCCTCGCAGCTGTTGTATCTCTTGTTATTCGACATTGATAAGCTGGGACAGTGGTAAGCATATGCGAATGTCATTCGCAGTGCCTGCAGTCTGGCGTGACAGACTGCTACATCAGTCTCACGAAGATATCGGGCTTTTCAAGGAAGTCAAAGCTGACCGTCCAGTATCCCGACGTGCCTTCCGTTCAACGTCCAGTGCTTCACAACATTGACCTGCCGGTTCCATCCGCAGCCCAGAAGAGGGTCAACTCATCTGAAAGTAGCGACACTGCTATCAGTGCCAGCAGCGATGTATCCATTGCATCAGGAATACAAGCATCTGAGCCTCATCTTTTCCCACAGCCCAAGCTGAATGACTTAGCAGGGGATTTAGCTCTGTCGATGCAACATGTTGAAGTGCTCGCTTCCCGATTGCGAGAGTGGAACCTTCTGGATCCGAATACTAAGGTTTCTGCATTTTGTTATCTTGATCGGGAATTTTCCCAGTTTTTCACAAAGACCGATCTACTGTGCCACTGCACCAATGTACAAGGGTTGTTGTATGCTCTTGGACTTGGACATAACTCGATATAATGGAGGTTGTTCATAGACTCATCTGTGGTGAGCCTAAAAGCTGGTACTGTTACACAATGGCAACTTTCACCCACCAATACCAGTCGCTCATGCCGTTGGAATGAAAGAAACATATGAAACGATGAAGGAGCTGCTTTGTGCCATCAAGTACTCGGAACATAAGTGGAAGATCTGCGGTGACCTCAAGGTTTTAGGCCTAGTATTGGGTCTCCAAAGTGGATACACCAAGCACTCCTGTTTCCTCTTCTTGTGGGACAGCAGAGGAGATGAGAAACACTACAAACAAAAGCAGTGACCCAACCTCTCCAGTCTGGTGCCAGAGAAACACAACGTGCAACACGCTACTCTCATTGAACAAGGAGATGTCCTACTTCCTCCTCTGCACATCAAACATGGACATGAAGCAGTTTGTACGGGCGCTGGACAAGGATGGAGCAGCTCTCCGCTCCCTGCAGCGGAAGTTTCCTCGCATCAGTGAAGCTAAGCTAAAGGGGGGGACCTTTGTTGGTCCTCAAATCCGAGAACTTCTAATCGATTCTGATTCATGCATGATGAGTAGGGTGGAGCTTCAGGCATGGGAAGCTTTCAAGGCTGTAGTCGAAAACTACCTCGGCGACAAGTGAGCCACTAACTACAAGAAGCTGATTGCTGACCTTCGGATAACCTCAGGGCTGTCAGCGACGAGCACGGAGAGCACTTTCATCAGACAACCGCAACGCTGGAATATCGACATCAAGAGCGCTGGGATACAGCTATGCTTGGAGACCATTGCTGGTTCCTGAAGCGAGATACTACTACCGTCCATAACGGAGCAGCAAGAAGGCTTTTTGAGTTGTGAACCCGAGGGACATTGGTCTTATGGAGTGACTAATTTCTTCGGAATATATTTATTCACTGACCTACATTGCACTTGTAAATACCTAAAACACGCTTACATTTGTTATACATGTACACTTGTGATGTACTTCGTATTGCATTCGTACATGGAGTGTTTATATACACGTTAGATTAGCAGTACTTTGCAGTGTTTGCTGAATTTTATTATTCGCATTCAGAATATTGTCTGGCTGTTTTTACTTGAGTGCTTTAATAGGCTTGAAGCAGTACTTGCTCTGCTATAGACAATACTTTCATACAGTCTCTTATGTCATACATGCAAAAGGTGACTCACTATTCATAATAGCATAGAATTTCTGTATTTGACACCCTCATTCGAGTCGAAACGATAGTACATTGATATATTATTTAATTTGCCCTGCTTTCTAAAAGGGACAGGTTAAATTGAGTAGAAGGTTTCCACAGCATTTATCTACTTTTGGGGAAATTTTGTTATTACTCCATTTTTGGGAGATTTTGTCGAAAAGGTTGCTTTCATTAAATCGGTGGTGTCCCATAGAAAAAAAACCTGACGTGATAGAGAAAAACGGACTTCAAATTTGAAATCAGCGCATCGTATTTAATTAGAAAAGGCTAATATGACTCATGTTACAGAGAAAAAATATTTTTTTGTTGACCAGTGTTTGTTTGTACCTATCGAAATAATCAGAATATAACATTATGTCAGGATGATCGGTAATGTTCGAATGACATGAGTAAATAGGTCTAATCTTTACTACATACTTTTCAGCTACTTTTCTACTTTAGGATATTCGTCTTGTGAGACATCTTTTATTCCTTCATTATCAATAGCCTCTCCCTGAAGTTCTCCTTGAGATATTTTTTCATATTTTCATTTGAACTTCTTTTTTCCTACTTTTAACATTTCTTTGGCTTTCAAGTGCTTTTGGTGGAACTGTTGAATGTTATTATTATTATTATGAATTCAAGATCTCGAGATTGATCTTTCTTCTCGGTTATTTTATATGTGATCACGTACAACAACAAGTTGTATGGGCAACCACACATTCCTTCTCCTTTGGATTTAGCAGTCATTTACAAGTCTTAATATCCGCGCTGTTCCTAACAAAGCTGTTTTCTGTGCGTGTTCAATTTTCATGTAGAT
>RDPX01000186.1:878653-892533 GCA_003991215.1 Morbakka virulenta
TTATTTGAATAACACCCTTCCAACTCGTAAAAATCTATCTAAATGGAAACTTAGTCTATCGTCCTCTTGCTCTTCCTGCTTTGAAACAGAAACCCTTCTTCATGTTGTCGCCGGCTGCAAAACGTACCTTCAGGAAGGTCGATATACTTGGAGACACAACTCAGCATTACAGTTTTTAGCAGGTTCTCTCAAATCTCTTGAAGGCTGTACAATATATGCTGATATCTTTGGATTCTTATCGCCATGCATTATAACTGGAGATGCCTTGAGGCCTGATTTGCTCTTAGTTACTCCACAACAACAGCTATACATTCTTGAATTGACGGTGGGCTATGAAACAAACCTGGATAACAATGCTTCTCGCAAATATGAAAAATATCGTTCTTTGATTCGTCATTTGCATTTCAGCTTTTCAAAAGTTAGCTTCGTAAATCTGTCCATTAGCTCTTCAGGTATATTTGGTCAATCTTGTATTACGTTTAGTGAAATGTGCAACGCTTTGAACATCGACAACAAACACGAGCGCTTTCTTTCAACCAAACTTTCTAATATAATCATTCGCACCTCATACTACATATTCTGTCGTAGAAACCAACCATGGACAAACCCTGAATTATTGTCGTTTTATTAATTTTGTTAGTAATATATTTAATTTTGTTAAATAGGCAAGCCAATGCAAATTATCTTGATTAGTGATGTTTGTAACTGTATGTGTTCGGATGAAAAAATAAAAAGTTTCCATTATAAGAATTATTATCATTATAGAATTATGACAATCTTATTTTATTCTGTGTTGGTGTCTCTTAAAGATTGGTAGTGTCTCCACTACTTTTAAGAACTTTTCTCGGGTTCCTTCCAGAATGTAAATATACAATGTCGTACATCTGTTCAATTCTTGTCTAAATTTCCAGTTCTCTCACTCTCCTCTTTATGTTTTTTGGTGTTTGTCCCAATGCTCTAATAATTATGATAATTTATTATTGTACTACTGTTTGGTAGAAGACTTTTATTCGTCATTTTCTTTGGTTTCGTGGCTTGAACTGAGGACAAGATGGAGGCTTGGTGGAACGACAGCTGATTTCTAATTTCGATCTCCGCTTGTTCTAATGGGTGTGTTAATGTGTGACTCTTCTGCATACTTCTCTTCGCTCAAAATAACACTTCATGCATTGTTGACAAAGCCATGATTTGAAAGGGAGGAAAACAACAAAAGGAAACAATTAGAAAAAGCACAGGAACTAAAAAATTAGTAACTATATTTATTTGCGTAACGTATTATTCCCCAACAATATACCTGATAAAAACTATATTTCATTTTCCCTTAAGTGAGGATTTGACCTAGCAATAATACAGAGAAATTTTATATAATGGTTGCTAAATCTTAATATGCTGCACAAAAAATTAAAGTAAAGATCTATGTCTCTTTGAATTAATTCTTGTAATAAGAGCCGGCTCTTAAATAAATGTCACCCTACAAAAGTCACACCTCAAAGCTAACTAATTACATAAAAATTGTTTTGTAAAAAGCGCATATTTAAAGGAAAATGAAGTAAAAGTGGTGTAGGTTATTTGCCATGTAAGACAAGTCACCTTACCAATCACTTCATGTCGAAAATTTGGTTTCGTGGTTTGAGATGAGTAAAAGGTTCAACAGAATCGGGGGACTGGACAAGACTGGAGATTCTCTGAGCGCACTGTAATTCATGTTGGTCATCGACCAAATGTGTAAGCCAATGGTAAGAGAGGCTGCTATTAGACAGCAAACAAAAGATGAAATAAGGATGCATCCATTATTCTTGCAGACCTTTGCAGATGATGTTGTTGTCAGTTACAATAAATCGATAATAAAGTCAATATGTGAGGTTAAACATGATACTTTGGAAAAGGAAGGTCTTGTAGTGAAATAAGGCAATAAATGATGTAAGCCAACAAATGGTGTAAATAAATGTCCAGTTATGTATGCAAGGAAATCATGTAATACTTACTACAAAAGAAAGGCTGATAAAAATACAACTGTTTCAATTCAAGGTAATCCAATTGAGGTTTACACCGTAATAACCCATACCTTTAAAAGGGGCTCTCGCTTTTCGTCAAATATGCTATTTAGGTAAATAAAATTATTTTCTTTATCTTTAAAGGCTAGTACTTTAAATAATAAGGCACTGGCGAAGCATTTTGACCATTTTTATAATACAAGGTTTAGCGAGGAGTACGTGGAGTTCATGGATACGTCTTGGTAAAGGAAGTTCAATCTAAGTATGATTCGTATGATACCAACACACTATTTATAATATTTGTACTAAGTAATCATGATGGAACTGGAGTTAGACATGTGTCTGGTGCGTAAAGGTCAACAAGAGGTGCATGTTTCAGTAAAATATTGAATCATTCTCAAGTACATTTCAAGAGCATTGTTCGCCAGTTTCTTAAATAAAATATGGAAAAGCAAGGTGTACCAGAAGTTGACGAGGATAGGAACCTTCTTGTGTATAAGATGAGTGAAGACGGTTACCTAAATAAGCGTATTAGTTTTGGGTGTCAATCAGACTGGTCACATCTTAATAAAAATGTAAGAAAGCTACATGTTTCGGTTGAAATTAGGCAGGAAAGAGATGGAGTGATTAATAAGAGAGAATTTGTAGTTGAAGCAGTCCCAATTCACAAGTTACTGTTCAAAGAGACAGTTAATTATGATTTGCAAAAGCAAAGCAATTGTCAGATCAGGGTACTTTTCTCTATATGATTAAAGTGTATTTGAAACCCTCGCTCTCAATTTTTTTACATCTGGAGAGTATGTGATATTATGTGATATTATCTGAAATTTTGAATAAATGCAAGGTTGAGTCCATTCCCAACAAACGTTATGAAACAAATATGGCATTGTGATGATAGACCTTCCTGTCCATTTTGCCAGCAGCGCACCAAAAGTAATAGAAATTTGATGAATGGTTGAAGTAAGCTAAACGACTTTTATAGCAGACATCACAATTGCATTGTAAACAAAATCTTTAAGGCGATCTCAGGAAATTGATCTGAATTCCAATTTCAAACAAACAAACTTTGCCAAAAATCATAATCCCAGAATATGAAGAAGGGGTAAATGTATACCGCACCGTAAACTCGACATGATTGTCACAAACCATCAGTCACGTTAATACATCATTGTAGAGGTGACTGTTTGCTAAGATTCATATGTTGATCGGGCACTTACGTCCAAAGAAGAGCGGTATCAGCGGTTTTACGGTCTGTCGTAGCCATTATATTTCTTGAACCAAAGATGTTTCGCATTATTTCACTTGATTACATCAAAATTGTTCCGTGGCCTATTTTGAAATCTTGACGGTGAATAGGTTAATTGCAAAAGACACATGATAGTGAAGCTCGGTTTCAAATTCAATTCCTGGCTAATTATGTTTGGAAACACAGAGTGAATAAATTGTCCTTGTACATATTTTTTTCCTTTTTGCATAATTTACTATATCTCTGAGCTGATTCCTAAATTGAAATGTTAATCCATTCTTAATTCTTGTTATTAAAGCTTGCCCTGCTGGTTTCTGTCCATTTAATTCTAACAATGTCTTTTCTTTCCAAAATGGTATGAACAATCCCTTCAAAGTACTAATGGTACTTTCATTCTCTTTTAAGCTCTTGGAGTTAGATTACTTTCTTAAAAATACTTAACACCAATTTTTTTATCCCTCTTCTTAGCGTTGCTCTTAAGTTGCCTGGTTTGCAAAGATTTCACTTGATGACGATCTGAGAAACCTCGCTTCCGCTGCCCAGCAAAGACCTTTCAAGTAAAGCTCTACTCCAATTTCGTCGATCTGATTTTATAGTTATTTACAATCATATTATCAATCATAAGGAATTGGTTTGTGTAAGGACTTCTCTTCCTGGTATTTTTTTCCGAGACGTCATATCTAAATAGTTGTCAACCAAGGCTGTCTGTCCTCCCTGTCCATAGGACAGAACAGCCCCCGACGAATCATAACCCGGTACTTAGCGGCTTAAAGCAGACTGACAGGTACTATATCTTACTGAGGTTATTTATGACAATGGGTAACCTTATTTGCCTAAACCGCCCCAAAACGGGTGCAGTTCTATGCCAATATCCAAAACTGATTGTAACTATTATTTCTTCAGTTTACACAGATTGATTTTCTGCTGAAATTTCTTGGTGTCGGATGTCTACAGACAGTAAACTAAGGTGAAATTCTTTTATCTTCTATGTCCATTTGTTCTTAGCAGCTTTGTGTTGCTGCGTTCTCTCTTAGTCTTTTTGCTTTATCACTCAGTTTTCTGTCATTCTCGATATCTTTGCTTTTCCCAGTAAAACGATCTTCAGCAGATGATCTGTCTTCATTTCCTATGCATAGTCATTCTACGTACATTTCGTGATACGTACTAACAACTCCAAAAGCTCCAGGGGCTATTGGTATCACTTCTAATTTTTCATTGACGATATTTTCTTGTCCTTCCACATTAACTTATCATAGATTTCTTTATTTTCATTTTCTTTTACCTCAACTCTCTTACCTCCTGGCATGACAATGTCAATTATTGTGCAATGCTTTCATTTCATCTCTAAAAATGCCATATCCCGCACTCTATGTAGTAATCGCACTCGGTCATAGAGCCCTGAAGTATTTCACATGGTTAGACTCAAAAATATCTTGAGAGGGGAGTTGCCCATAACATTTATTTCCATGTTTTTAAAACATGTCTCCTACTTGGTGTCCAATAAAAAATTTCTGCAACATTTGATATTCTCTTTGAACAAATATTTCTTTCACACTCACGAACTATGTGACGAAAACTTTCTTCTTTTTCTCCACACATTCGGTGCAAAGGTGATCCCAATGTCTTATATTTTCCTCAATGTAATTTGTTGTTATGGCTTGTTCTTGGGCAGCACACGAAAGTGCTTCTGTCTCTATGTTTAAGTCCCTCTTTGATAACCATTTCCAGCACTTATTCTTATCCATGTTCTCATTTGCTTCCCTGCAGTATTGATTGTATCTTTTCTTGTCCTGCCAACTCTGCTCTCTATGTGTCGTCATTTTCTATTTTTATTGTTCTTAGTCTAACATACTTCGGTTTGAATTACACCACTTTCTCTAACTTGCATTAACAATGGCTCCGTACAATTCGTTGTAATACAAACCACTCTTGTTCTCTTCAGATATTATACAACTTTCGCAGCTTATCACCCTCTTACACAACGCAACTTTAATAATGACATTAACTTTTTATCCAAGGTTAGTAATTCTTCTTTGTTACATTCAATAATACATGCTCCATACCTGAGAAATGCTTTCTGCTTGTTTCAATCATTGATACTTAGATCTTAAAACTAGTCACATTTACCTTAGATATTCCTTTCTAAACTTTATTTTCATTTGATATTTTATCACTCCGTCAATTTCCATAATCCCTAAATACTTGTACCCATTATTTTCAACAACTCTCAATTTGTCATAATCCGTCAAAAAAACTCTCTCACGATCTACCAATTTCCCCCTCGTCGGGGTCAGAATACTACATTTTTTTACACCAAACTCACATTCTGATACTTTGTTGAAAATGTGTACCGTTCCCACTAAAGAATCAAGCTAAGCATTGCTTTTGGCATAAATCTTTAAGCCGTCTATAGATACTAGACAGTTGCTCCTTCTTTGTTTATCTATTATTATTATTATTATTATTATTATTATTATTATTATTTACGAAATTTATACAGGATAACCAATCTAAAAATTTTAGAAATATATATATATATATATATATATATATATATATATTTACAAAAACTTCTGTTGTCCAATGGGTCCTGTAATCTTTAAACTCATATCTAACTTTTACTTTCCGTAATACCAAACTCAGTGGTATGAGACAACACAGAAAACAAAGAGGGAAAACACCCTGGAAAACCTCTCTTCTAATTTGAACAGGATCTGAACTCTCTCCAAATGATGTTAAGTTTGTTTTCCATGATGGCATGCGCTGGCGAAGAACGCGATTTGAGTTCCTGGTCAGCCCAAATATTTCTATGCTATTGATAGCACAAGAAAGTAACACGATATTCATATCTCTTTCTATAACTAATCCTGGCCATGGATAAATTCGTGTTTTAGCTTACAACCTTTTAGAATCATTTCGTATATTAATAATTGATCTTTGGTTCCTCTTCTTTCACGTTTGCATCCTTTTTGCTTTTTGGATAAAGTGTTGTTGTTTTCCTCAATTATTCCAATCATTAGCTTTTACAATAAGAGTAAAAATTATCTATATCGAAAGATGTCCACTATACTCTCCTTTATCCGATCTTTCTGACACAGTACTCCTTGCCATTTGTCATCGATTCAGGGAGCTTTCCTTTACCATTTTAGACTACTATAAATTACAGTAACTACTCTCTCTGGTTATTATGCTCTTTTGTATAACCTCATAATCCTAATAAGAATTTTTTACTTCCTTTTAGATGAAACTTTTTCTCCCGTTGTCTACCCATTTATTTTCTGGTAGAATCGTTTCTCATCTAGATAAAATAATCGATTTTGTCTTTTCTGTTTAATCTTTTGCTTATACCTATATAATTTTTGCTTCCATCGTTGTTACATTGTGCTTCAGCTCTTCTATAACAACTGACATTCCTTTTTAAGGCTATATTTGTTTTGTAGTGCATTAAATTTTCCTTTTTTTCAGCACTCCTCCTCTCTTCCTTTCTCATACTACTATTTCCTTCCTGAATATATGGATGCCATTTTCAATCCTCTTCTTTCACTATTATTTTGACTCTCTTTTATTCTATGTGTCTAATCCCTCTGCTGGGAGCTTTTCACAATTTGTTTATCTCAGATATATTTTTAGCTTCGATGTATTTCACCACCTTGTTGACTATCCTCGTTTTCCCATCTACTCTTGATTTATCTACTTCCTTCCATTCGCAATCAACTTCTCTTTCTGTGTTATGAATTGACTTTATTATCCTTCTCACTATCTCTTTTTCTTCCTACCTTGCTTGCACAATGTCAATCAATACGATAAGTTCAAACATGAAATGCTTTATATTTTCTTCACTATCCACTTCTCTAGTGTGCTGTAAATTCTCGTCTCTATTTGCTTAAATTTCCACAAGTTTTCACCTCTTTCAGTCCTCTCACTTTTACCCATCTCCAACTATTTTATGTTCCATCTTCTCCATACATAAGTCATCTTTTTATTCCTCACATTTTAACTAAGGTTAGCGTACCATTTTCTCTAATTATCCTGGCCTGGTCACAAAATCTTGTCACAGTCACTTGGAACAATAACTTTTTTTCTCATCGTCTACACATTCTTATTGTATACTCTTTCCTTCTCTGTTAATGGTCGCTTTTGAAAAAAACTCCATTACTGCGACACGGACTTCCTTTGTTCATTTCGTTCTTTCATTTGTAGCAACAGTAGAATGATGACAACTGAGCCTGTGCTGAGGCTCCACACGATACCTGCCTGACCTAGAATTTTCAACAATTGTTGACGCCCTTTATACATCGTTATTTTCAAATTGTTTTGTTTCCATTTTTCATTCGATGATGATTGTAGCAATAAAGTGACACAACCATACAATTTTTTCAAGACGGCGTATTTAGAGGCTGTAAGGAAATTTAAAGAGTCCCCTCTACTCATATGATAAACTAGCCCTATGAAAAAGACCAACCTACTGTTTATGGTTTTGAGAGGGAGCTAACAGGTACTTCATCTTGCTCAAGGGTGACCTGGAAGTGGATATGGCAAAGGATGATCTCATTCCCTCAAGTCAAAACTTCACACCTGGATGGAGTTTTATGTCAATACCCGGGACAAATTTTTGTCAATGTCGTTAATGTTATCATTGCTATTATTATTAAGTGTGGACGCCTTTGAAAATGTATGTGAATGAGTTGACTGTGATTTGAAACAAACCACTTTCAATTGCATGAGTATGGAATCACCCGTTACTTATCACTGAAAGACTATGTGGAAGGTAAAACTAATGATGACGTCATTTTGACTGTGCCATCATCCCCTGGCTTCTAGTTAAAAGATATCGACAATTTCAAACATTTGTTTAGAAAGCCTAAATCTTGATTAAAAAGTAATTTGAACAGAAATGACAGAGACAGCTATCAAGTGTCTTATGATATTTATATTTGGCGACGTAGGGATTGCACATATCAACAGAGAAAACCATCAAACGTTTAAACCAGTATATGAATTTTTTTTCTTGGTTCAATAAGTGTGAGCTATCTGGAATTTATATGAGCGAAGCCTTGCTTAAAGAGGAAGCAAATATCATCAAGGAAACCTTTAACCTGCCTGAATTGGAATCTTTCAAGGCATCAGAAGGATGGCTTGATAAATGGAAGCTGAGTCACGAGATCAAGGAAAAACAGATCTCCGGAGAATCTCTTGATATATCGAAAACAACTGTTGAGTCTTGGATGGAGAGGCTAAAGGAGTTGTGTAAAGATTACGAACTAAAAGATATCTGCAACATGGGTGAAAGTGAATGCTTTTTCAAAACTTTACCAACCAAACGGCAGGCCTTTAAAGGAAAAAAGGCTAAAGGTGGAAAGAAATCCAAACAAAGAATCACTGTTGTATTTTTTATTAGTAGGGATGGAGGAAAAGTGGGTAAACCGATGGTAATATGGTGAAACAAGAAACCACGACAATTTTGTCTGGCTGGTATCCTAAAAGGAGTAAATTATTTTGCCGATCCCAAATCATGGATGCAAGTTGAAATAACAGAGAAGATTCTTGAAAATCTAAACCGTCAGATGGTTCTTGAAGAAAGAAATGTAATTCTATTTTTTGGATAACGCGACAGTTCACCCACCTTCACTGATCGGAAAATACAGTAACATAAAAGTTTTATTTCTACTGAAAGAATAACACATCAAGATTGCAGCCCTTAGATGCTGGAATGATTCAAAGTTTCAAGACAAAATACCCAAAAAATCTAATGCGTCACGTCATTGCTCGTACCAAAGATGATTTATCGGCATCTGAGATCGTGAAAGAAGTTGACATTCTTCAAGCTATTCAATGGGTAGCAGATTCCTTTAAAGAAGTTACGGTTGAGACTATTCAGAACTGTTTTGGAAAATGCGGTATGACAGAGAAAACCATTGAAAGTGAAAAGAAAGAAATTGATGAAGAATTTACCGCCCTATTTGAGGAGTTTACAAAGGATTCAGAAGATGACATAACAGCAGAAGAATACATTGATTTTGACATATCGACATGCAGCGCATCACCAGCAATCAACTCAGACATGGTAGATTGGAAAGTAAGATCAGTAATCCCATGAGGGCAATTTTATACCTTTTGTAATTTGTTCTAGCTATAACTAGAGAAATATAGGCTAGATAAATATGTTCATTTTGTTTTGCTGACGATTGTGGAAACATGAAACTAACAGTTCTAAACTAAGTTTTGTTGATTTTTTTTGCCGTTCACTATACATTTATATGTATATATATATAAATTATATATTTTTTAATATTTATATATATTTTTTTATATTTATATATATATTTTTATATTTATATGTACATATGTGTTTTGTTTAGAATATTTTACAGATATTATGTATTTATTTCATTATTTGCTTTTTGACCTAATCAACATACACAATAATAGCAATGACTACTGTTAAACTATGTATCATTTGAAAATAAATAAATATAAATAAACTAATGAATAAATTAGTTGTGCAGAGTACCTTTATTCATTTATTCTCACTGTAGTTAATTAGGAATTGTTGATGTTTGATTTGTTGTATGAATCTGAATGATATAATGATATAATGATGATGATGATGATGATGATGATGATGATGATGATAAAAAAAATAAGTTAACTTACTTTTAGTCCACTTAGATCATCTTTATGATCTCGTAGATTATTCGGAGAATACCCATAGCTGATGGAATATCTTCTTAATCCATTGATATTTTTCATCACTATTGATTTCAAATTGAAAACAATCTTGACTTTCACTTCAAAGTAAACCTTCAGCTTTGTTGCTAATAGAACATGAATTGGAATGAAAATTTCTGACTTGCTTTTGGATTTTATTAGAATTGCATCTGAGCTGCCAATTCGATGTCCATAAAATATTGGAGATGATGCCGGAAAATACATTCCATTCTCTAAAAAAAAATGCAATTTGCTATCTTTTGGTTCAAATTTCATTGGTGTATTAGCAAATAAAACCTGACAAACGTCAATGAACAAAACTTTATTCCACAGTATATATACAACTTAATATGTTGGTTTTCTTTTATTTATTTAATTTTATGGGTTCTGTGTTGTTACTAGAAATTGTCTTTCTCTGTAGAGGCTAAAAATGTATAAAAATGAAATATAATTATAATAATAACAATAATAATAACCAGGAAATAGGTGTCCACACAAGTGTGAAACGTGTTCGAGCGATCAAACCTGAAAATATGATTATATATATATATATATAATAAGAACTATGAAAAGTCACCAAAACTTGTACCATGCCACTTTCCCTAATGTTATTACACAATTAGTTTTTATGTCTGTATGTAATGTACATTAATATCAGAAAGGGCTTTGAACCTTCATGCTGGAATAAGATAATAAAATTAAATAATAGTGATTAAATGAAAGATAAAATCATGCATCGACACGGGAGGGGCCAGAAAGACACCAAAAACAAAATTATAAGAAATAAGAAAAACGGTATACTGCAGAGAGTGGTTTGATCCACCGACCTCTGAGTTATGGGCAGAGCATGCTTCCTCTGCGCCACCCTGCTGACGTTTCGATGCGTAATTGTGTAACATAGTCTACTGTACACCAAATATATTGAATAGTATTATTATTAATACTGCAAGTTGAGTACATGTGAAACTGTCAGAGGATCAAAAGTGTCTAAAATACAAAATACTAAGAGATATTAGACACTTTTGATGTAGAATAGTGTTCTCCCTTACTTCAGTCTCTCGAATAATAATAATAATAGTAGTAATAATAATAGTAATACCATGACAGTAATAAATGATAATAACAAAGCAATAATACTAATATTATAGTAATAATGATAATAATAATAGATGATGCTTCCTTTCTAAATAACGTTGTTATCCTAAGTAAGGCAGGAACACCCAGATTGTTCAGCTAGAAGATGAAAACGGACAAAAATGGTATAAAAGTAAAAAGTACTTTAAACAAGTGATTTGCAAAAGGTGCTTGGTAAGACAAAAATAGATACCCCCAAAATAGAAAAAATTGTAGTTTATGCAAAGATGAAAGTATACAAATTCTTATAGGGTCTCTTATTTCAATTTTTTTCATCCATTGAGCAGATATGACATTTTTAACAAACCCACAGTTTCACGTTGTCTCAATGTAGCTGCTTTCATTTCCAATAAGAGAAAGATAATTTTCATTTTCAATCATAAGTTATTACGCAGTTTGGACATTTTTTAACGCTTGAGAATCATACAAGACAAAATGTCACTAGATGTATGAAACTATGAAGATAGGACAGAGAAAAAATGAAACAAGAGAAAGAAGGAGAAGATGAAGGAAAGAGATAAGAGTTGACCTCAGACTTATCATCATCATCATCATCATCATATTCGATTTAACGTCCGTTTTACATGCTAGCATGTGTTGGACGAACATCATTTCCCCCAAGTAATTGAGACTTAGACGGTGCCCTTCAGAGGGACTTTGTTTCAGTACTAAGAAATTTCTTGGCCGGATGCCCTTCCTGACGCCAACCAATGGCTTTTTCTCTTTTAAAGTTCGAAATTTTTTTTGCCCGCTCGGTGAATCGAACCCGGAACCTCTTGGTTACGGTGCAACTGTACTATCCATTAAGCCACGGCTCCTCAAAAACATTCAAATCATATGATGTGGGAAAGCACTCAGGTCCCTAAGATTTCCACGACCTTCCAGTTCTACCATCACAGGACGATTTATGACAACGAGGGACAACTGATATACAGCTTGGTGTGGACAAATGTCTTCAGATCAAGATACATGATGAAAAGCAAGTCAAGTGCAATTTACCCCAAGAAATGAACGATCTAGTCATTCAACCTGTAGAAGAGGGTGATACGTATCGGTACCTTCGCCAGGACGAGAACATTGATTACATGGGAATAAAGAAAGAAAGAGTTAGAAGATAATTTTACACCAGATGACAGGCCCGTACAGACCTTTTTCAAATGCAGAATAGTTTTCTTGTGCATTCACCTTGAAAGGAATAAGGATAGAAATGTCTGAATGAACTACATTTACTATCTGGAAGAATTACCATTCAATACCTGTGGAAAAGGAATTGCTAAAGAAAGAAAGAAAGAAGATATTATGACAAATTTAGGAAGTGAAAACAACCAGCAACAAACAGAAAGTTGTTCATGGATACGAGCAGCTAGTTATAGACACGGATGAAGGCATTGACAAACAACACAGTTAACAATGATTGTAGGACAATCACCTCAATTCAAACTTCGCAACCTGTACATGTGCAATGCAAGAACAAGAGATTACTACGAAATACCTGATCAACAAGAGAGAGCGAGACGCAGGCTCACCATCTACTGTAAACAACAGATGTTGTCCTTGTAAAACAAATATTGAAGGTATTACCTACATCATCAGTTCTTGCCCGATGATGTCAACTGGTACTACTTGTCCATGGGCCATGATGCTATCGCTAAACTGGTTTATGTCACAAAAGAGACAACATGTAGGTGAAAATGTCGAGTTTCCCAGTGAGCATCAATTTATTGAGAAACATGGTGACTATGAATACTAATAGAATGTCTCAATAAAGACATGCACTACAACAAATCCGACATACTTATATGGACCAGAACTGCAAAGACTTGTGGAGTTGTCGACATAAGCTGTCTTGTGACGTAACCATCACGAATAAAATGAAGAGAAAATGTGCAGAGAAAAGTTTTTCTACAAAATTTATAAATGTTTTACCATCACTACAAAGTGGAAATGATTCCAATAATAATGGATGCATTTGGCGACATTCCAAAAAACTTGAAAATTAACTTGACCTTGAGAATACGGAAATGAAAAAATTAACCAAAAAAATGCAAACCATAGCAGTATCAGGAACAGCAAAAATTGGCAAAACTTTTACAGGATTTCAAATGTGAAATCAATTCTAGAAAATCTCTTTATTGCTTTCTGTAGTTTTAGAGTTTACTTTGCTTTTTCCGTTCTCTTGAAATAGTTCTTTCTCTTGCCCTTGTTCTTTGGTCTAGAACTTAAATATTTTTACTGTGCACACGACAATAATAATGAAATATTTTTATTGTGCACACGACAATAATAATGAAATATTTTTATTGTGTACACGACAATAATAATAAAATATAAACAAAGAAAACTTACTTGTCATAGTTTAAAAATTAGCGACAGTGGATCGCAAAGAAAATATAAAAATAGAAATTATTTTCACTTTTTCTTAGATAAGAAAAAAGTAAGAAAAAAGAACAAAAATAAGATATCATCTTGATCAGATATTAACAGATATTTTTTGTATCATTTGTATGTCATGAGTTTAAATCGATAAAAGAATCAAAGCTTTGATGTGGATCGATACAAGTTGTTTTATAGCTGTCCTTACATGCAAGACATTTTAACTTTTTTGGGTTTTATCCACCGTACAGAAAAGGCATTGGTAACGTTATTTTCATACTAGAAGGTCTATCCTTTCAAATAATAGAACTTAATATTAAAAGAAAAGAAATTGTTGACTTAGTCGTTACAATAATAGAATGAAATTTTACTTCATACAGTTTTCACACTAAGCTCAGGAGCACAAGAATTCGCTGATTAAAAAA
>RDPX01000186.1:894036-910477 GCA_003991215.1 Morbakka virulenta
AGCAGTATCAGGAACAGCAAAAATTGGCAAAACTTTTACAGGATTTCAAATGTGAAATCAATTCTAGAAAATCTCTTTATTGCTTTCTGTAGTTTTAGAGTTTACTTTGCTTTTTCCGTTCTCTTGAAATAGTTCTTTCTCTTGCCCTTGTTCTTTGGTCTAGAACTTAAATATTTTTACTGTGCACACGACAATAATAATGAAATATTTTTATTGTGCACACGACAATAATAATGAAATATTTTTATTGTGTACACGACAATAATAATAAAATATAAACAAAGAAAACTTACTTGTCATAGTTTAAAAATTAGCGACAGTGGATCGCAAAGAAAATATAAAAATAGAAATTATTTTCACTTTTTCTTAGATAAGAAAAAAGTAAGAAAAAAGAACAAAAATAAGATATCATCTTGATCAGATATTAACAGATATTTTTTGTATCATTTGTATGTCATGAGTTTAAATCGATAAAAGAATCAGAGCTTTGATGTGGATCGATACTAGTTGTTTTATAGCTGTCCTTACATGCAAGACATTTTAACTTTTTTGGGTTTTATCCACCGTACAGAAAAGGCATTGGTAACGTTATTTTCATACTAGAAGGTCTATCCTTTCAAATAATAGAACTTAATATTAAAAGAAAAGAAATTGTTGACTTAGTCGTTACAATAATAGAATGAAATTTTACTTCATACAGTTTTCACACTAAGCTCAGGAGCACAAGAATTCGCTGATTAAAAAAAGTTACCTGAAGAAGGTATATGGAAATAACATCCATATATGCGAAATCTCATGCATCCAGGTTTTAAAACATGTATTTTGCAACTTGAAGCAAAAATTGGTTTGTCTAGTTTATAATATGATGGTAGTGATTTTCCAGCCTGGTAAGTGAAGACCTAGACAAACAAAAACAGAAAATCATCTTTTAACTAGATTATTACCAGTCATTGAGAAATTCAATGAGTAAATTGCAAATTGTTGTTTGGCAATCCACTTTCTCGGTCGAGTCCCAAATAACAAGACAATTTAACAAGTCTAATTATTCTATATCTTTAATTTACAAGTCTCAGTCTTACGATGGAAGAAGTATCTCTCAAAACACAGGTCAGATATCATAAAATCAAGAACTTTTAAGATTACAAGTCTTAATAACATAACATTGTACGGATGAAAAAAGAGAGAAATAACAAAAGATTAATGTGTTTGAAATACTACTGTGCCCAGATTGTAATGGTCTTGGATTTTTTGTTGAAAGAGAAGCAAAAAGTAACACAAGAAAGGTTTTGGGTAATATGATAAATGGAGACAAAAAACAGGAAAGGTCTTTTTAAACAGGTAAAGTATTATCCGACTGAAATGCTTCGAATTCTATAACTTTCGTATGACACCAATGAAAACTATGTTGGTGAGATGGTACCAAAAGCTTTCTGTTATGTGTTTTCTATAAGCGTAGGTGAAATTCTTTACGCAAGAACACCACGCAACATCTTGCAGGGAGAAGACCTCTATGCTCACTTGAGTAATCTTAACATTGTGACAATCTTAGAATGTTGATCTGGGAATTTCGGGAATTTCTACCAGTAATAACGGAGTTATTATCTTGGACAATGAAATGATTTTTTATAAATAAGAAGTGTTTTTATTTTATTTTTGAGGGCTTTCACAGTATCAGATACAGTAGGCCAACTGGTATGCTTCCATGACTTAACTTCCATTCATACAGTTTTCTTTTCAAGCATTTTTCTTCCTTTGGGTACCACCTTGTCCCGAGGCACACAAAACGGATATTTACGCACCACAAAGTGAGACCTTGCGGACCTTCTTACTCTACGTTCCTCCCTGTTATGTTTTACGTGACACTAAGTAGCCATCTCCTTTTTTCAGTGGTATTTACGATGAATCTTTGTCCTTTATAGAATCTTATCTTCTACGGCTTTTTACTCTTCGTCCCTCACTTTTTTTTCTTTTCTTGGTACTATCTGGCTCTCATATTTTTAGCCAATTATTTTTTGTTATCTACTTAGAGTTTTGCCTCCATCTTACTTTGTTCTATATATCCCTTGCCAGTCTTTCCATATCGACAAACCATCTCAGCCTACAACACAACTATTCCATATTTTCAACACCTTTCATAACTGTCACCATTTGACTGTGTTTCCTGCCTCTTTTTGTCAATACCAAATATCAACTGAGCAAGCTCACCTCAACAGAGTTTTTTATTATTGATTCTGTCTCATCATATATTGTTTTCTCTCTGCCCACAGACTGAAATACTCTACCTTTTACTTTTATACAGTATATATATATATATATATATATATATATATACTCAATCTGCAGACAGTACTGTTTCGCCCTTTGTGGGCTCATCAGTGCAACACAGAGCTTCTGAGACATAACTCTCTGGCCATGTTGCCGTGGCAAACACAGGTTAAAGAGTTATTGTGGGATCCTGCCAGAGTGCTCAAACCACGCATGCGCAGTGAGCATTGCATTACGCTAACAACAGGTTCGTTATATATATATATATACTTCTGCTTGTCTGTAAAAGCCATTTGGTGGATCATCTGTTGAGCTCTTTTACCTCAAGCAAAGTTTCAAGTCACTTTAAGTGCAAAGTTACTTTTCTTATTATTTTTTTCTTTTACACTTTTAACATTTCTTATTTACTGGTTTCTTCCCTTTCCCAATTCTATCTTCAAAAATATGTACAAATTCAGTAGAATGTTATTCATAACGCACAAACAAATTGGAGAAGATACTTTCAGGGACCTGGACGGAGTTCGAACCTTGAACCTCATCACGTTAACTTGTTGACTTAACCACTCATCTAAAGCTACATATTTATCAAACAAAGAAAATCTTCAGTAATGAGTATTAGTGGGTAGCGGGGTGCATTCATGTACCAATAGGAGAACTAAGACGCCTCCTTCCCTCCGTTAGTCTGTGGGCGATCCTTGGGCAAGATCTAATACCCACAATGCCCCCCCATGCCAGGAATACGGTGACGTCACGGCAGGCGGTTGATGGATGGAATACTGAGCAGCTGAGTAACTCGGTGATTTGGTCAGTTTTTCAGTGCGCTAGGCAGACGATGCTATCTTTTAGCACAATGGCTAGGGCAACCCGCCCTGTAAGAGCACTCCCCCTACAGAAAGCAATTGCAAACTACTATAGGTATTATTTTTGCAAAGAAAATCATGGCACAACAAACCAATTGTATAACCGATAATAGCGTTAATGGAGATTCTAGAAGTTCTAGAATAGCCTCGCTCGGTAGGGTAGCTCACGTGCGACAGGTGACTCCAGATCGTCAACAAGTTACTGTCAGCAACAACAAGAAAACTATAAGAATAGGCACATGGAACGTCCAAACTTTGTGGCAAAAGGGAAAATTGGACAACGTCAAACTGGAAATGAAAAGGATGAACTTAAACATAATGGGAATCTCAGAGATGAGATGGAAAGGTGTGGGATCCATTGTTACGGACGATTATCAGATTCTCTATTCTGGAGGCACAGAACATCAAAGAGGAGTAGGGGTCATATTTGATGGAGAATGCTCCAAGGCACTGAAAGGATTTGGGTGTGTTAATCATCGAGTCATTGCTCTTAAAATCAGTGGAAAGCCTTTCGACATAGGAAAAGTACAATGCTATGCACCAACAGCTGACAAAGATATAGAAGAGGTGGAAATGTTTTACGAAGGAGTAGAGAAAGGACTAAAGCAGTTCAAATCTCAGGATATCAAGATTATAATGGGAGACTTTGGTAGCAACAGAATTGGTAGCAACAGAATTGGTAGCAACAGAATTGACAACACAGTTGGCCCTTTTGGAATCGGACAAATAAATGAACGCGGGGAAAAACTCGTAGAATGGTGCAAACACAATAGTCTGGTTCCAATGAATACATGGTTTAAAAATCATCCGAGAAGATGCTGGACATGGAAAATTCCAAGAGATCAGACAAGGAATCAGATTGATTTCATCATAATACAAGAACGATACCGAAACTCAGTGAAATCTTGTAAGTCAATGCCAGGAGCAGATTGCAATAGCGATCACATCCCTGTGGTTGCTACACTGCAATTCCGACTTAAAAAGCTGAAGAAGAGGAAAAGAGCGCCAAAACTACAAGTTGGCGTCAAAAATGAAGTTAGTGACTATAGCACAATAAAGAGAGGAGTAAGACAGAGCTGTGTCTTCTCGCCGAACCTGTTTAACCTATACAGCGAAATGATTCTGAGAAATATAATGGGACCAGAAGGGATAAAGGTGGGTGGAAGAAACATAAAGGTACACCGATGACACGGTTTTATTAGGTGATTCAGAAGAAAAACTGCAAGCGCTTCTTAACACGGTACAAAACAAAAGTGAAGAAATGGGATTACAATTAAATGTAAAGAAAACAGAATGCATGGTCGTTTCCAAAAAGGTCGTAATACCAAGGTGCGATATTTTTTGTAATGGAGTGAAAATAAAACAAGTTAATTCATTCAAATATCTTGGATACACCATAACATCTAACGCAAAAAGTGACAGCGAAATAAAAAAAGAGAATAGCAATGGCAAAGGATACTTTTAGCAAAATGAAAACAATTTTTACAAATAGGAACATTACGATTGCCACCAAACTGAACGTTCTTCAGGCATACGTGTGGTCAGTGCTCTTATATGGATGCGAAAGCTGGACTTTGAGTTTCCAGATGGAAAATGGACTGAAAGCGGCTGGGATGTGGTTTCTTCGAAGAATGCTAAAAGTTCCATGGACGGCGAAAATTACAAACGTTGACGTCATGTCGGTGGCAGGATACCAAGGGTCTTTATTGAAGATTATCAGGAAGAGACAAATGAAGTTTTTGGGTCATACATGTAGGCTGAATGGCATTGAAAAAGAAATATTATGTGGGAAAGTGGAAGGAAAGAGAGCAAAATCCCGAAAAAAATTTAATTACATAGGCAGTCTCAATACATCTGTCACAAACAATAGCATGGGCAATGTCGATTTTATAAGAAGTACTGATCACAGAGAGGTTTGGCGTGCAATGATCGTCGATGTCTGTAACAGACCTGACACATGAAGAAGAAGAAGAATCAGTATTAAAAATATTTAGATGTATTAGTGACGTGTCCTAGTAGATTGATAAATTTAACTTTATTCTGGACTGTATTCCATAATTTCAGACAAAAATGTCATGATAGCTCGGTCACAATTCTCCTTCCCCTACAAGCGTTATAAATCCCGCGAGATATTACTCTAATACTATTCTCATAATACAATTGGCTACAATGCACTATCAAAAATACGACTACTGGTGAATACAGTATTAAAATACCAAAATGATTTGTAAATCAATACCTTATTTTGCTGAGTTTTTTCATCTCGTACAACATAAAACTCCGAATAGTTTGTTGACCGACAATGGAGTTCTACAACTAACGTTTGACTATTTTTGGAGGTACTATAAATATCAATTGCAGTTACGACGAAGCCTGTCATTCTTTTAAAATGTGTTTCCTCTTTACTTTGAGAACACCATTCCTTGTTCTGAACTCCATTTGACTCTGGTTTGCTCCAACTTCCATATACGACCCTACGACAGTCTGGAAAAGAATTTTCGTACTACACTTTTAAAACGTGAAGGAATAAAAATGTCATCCTTTTAAGCATGCTTTATATATTATATTATATTATATTATATTATATTATATTATATTATATTATATTATATTATATTATATTATATTATATTATATTATATTATATTATATTATATTATATTATATTATATTATATTATATTATATTATATTATATTATATTATATTATATTATATTATATTATATTATATTTTTATCTTTTATATTTCTATATGTTTATAAGTGAATGGTTCCTCTTCTTTCACTTTTGTATCTTTTTTGTTTTTTGTATAATATTATATTATATTATATTATATTATATTATATTATATTATATTATATTATATTATATTATATTATATTATATTATATTATATTATATTATATTATATTATATTATATTATATTATATTATATTATATTATATTATATTATATTATATTATATTATATTATATTATATTATATTATATTATATTATATTATATTATATTATATTATATTATATTATATTATATTATATTATATTATATTATATTATATTATATTATATTATATTATATTATATTATATTATATTATATTATATTATATTATATTATATTATATTATATTATATTATATTATATTATATTATATTATATTATATTATATTATATTATATTATATTATATTATATTATATTATATTATATTATATTATATTATATTATATTATATTATATTATATTATATTATATTATATTATATTATATTATATTATATTATATTATATTATATTATATTATATTATATTATATTATATTATATTATATTATATTATATTATATTATATTATATTATATTATATTATATTATATTATATTATATTATATTATATTATATTATATTATATTATATTATATTATATTATATTATATTATATTATATTATATTATATTATATTATATTATATTATATTATATTATATTATATTATATTATATTATATTATATTATATTATATTATATTATATTATATTATATTATATTATATTATATTATATTATATTATATTATATTATATTATATTATATTATATTATATTATATTATATTATATTATATTATATTATATTATATTATATTATATTATATTATATTATATTATATTATATTATATTATATTATATTATATTATATTATATTATATTATATTATATTATATTATATTATATTATATTATATTATATTATATTATATTATATTATATTATATTATATTATATTATATTATATTATATTATATTATATTATATTATATTATATTATATTATATTATATTATATTATATTATATTATATTATATTATATTATATTATATTATATTATATTATATTATATTATATTATATTATATTATATTATATTATATTATATTATATTATATTATATTATATTATATTATATTATATTATATTATATTATATTATATTATATTATATTATATTATATTATATTATATTATATTATATTATATTATATTATATTATATTATATTATATTATATTATATTATATTATATTATATTATATTATATTATATTATATTATATTATATTATATTATATTATATTATATTATATTATATTATATTATATTATATTATATTATATTATATTATATTATATTATATTATATTATATTATATTATATTATATTATATTATATTATATTATATTATATTATATTATATTATATTATATTATATTATATTATATTATATTATATTATATTATATTATATTATATTATATTATATTATATTATATTATATTATATTATATTATATTATATTATATTATATTATATTATATTATATTATATTATATTATATTATATTATATTATATTATATTATATTATATTATATTATATTATATTATATTATATTATATTATATTATATTATATTATATTATATTATATTATATTATATTATATTATATTATATTATATTATATTATATTATATTATATTATATTATATTATATTATATTATATTATATTATATTATATTATATTATATTATATTATATTATATTATATTATATTATATTATATTATATTATATTATATTATATTATATTATATTATATTATATTATATTATATTATATTATATTATATTATATTATATTATATTATATTATATTATATTATATTATATTATATTATATTATATTATATTATATTATATTATATTATATTATATTATATTATATTATATTATATTATATTATATTATATTATATTATATTATATTATATTATATTATATTATATTATATTATATTATATTATATTATATTATATTATATTATATTATATTATATTATATTATATTATATTATATTATATTATATTATATTATATTATATTATATTATATTATATTATATTATATTATATTATATTATATTATATTATATTATATTATATTATATTATATTATATTATATTATATTATATTATATTATATTATATTATATTATATTATATTATATTATATTATATTATATTATATTATATTATATTATATTATATTATATTATATTATATTATATTATATTATATTATATTATATTATATTATATTATATTATATTATATTATATTATATTATATTATATTATATTATATTATATTATATTATATTATATTATATTATATTATATTATATTATATTATATTATATTATATTATATTATATTATATTATATTATATTATATTATATTATATTATATTATATTATATTATATTATATTATATTATATTATATTATATTATATTATATTATATTATATTATATTATATTATATTATATTATATTATATTATATTATATTATATTATATTATATTATATTATATTATATTATATTATATTATATTATATTATATTATATTATATTATATTATATTATATTATATTATATTATATTATATTATATTATATTATATTATATTATATTATATTATATTATATTATATTATATTATATTATATTATATTATATTATATTATATTATATTATATTATATTATATTATATTATATTATATTATATTATATTATATTATATTATATTATATTATATTATATTATATTATATTATATTATATTATATTATATTATATTATATTATATTATATTATATTATATTATATTATATTATATTATATTATATTATATTATATTATATTATATTATATTATATTATATTATATTATATTATATTATATTATATTATATTATATTATATTATATTATATTATATTATATTATATTATATTATATTATATTATATTATATTATATTATATTATATTATATTATATTATATTATATTATATTATATTATATTATATTATATTATATTATATTATATTATATTATATTATATTATATTATATTATATTATATTATATTATATTATATTATATTATATTATATTATATTATATTATATTATATTATATTATATTATATTATATTATATTATATTATATTATATTATATTATATTATATTATATTATATTATATTATATTATATTATATTATATTATATTATATTATATTATATTATATTATATTATATTATATTATATTATATTATATTATATTATATTATATTATATTATATTATATTATATTATATTATATTATATTATATTATATTATATTATATTATATTATATTATATTATATTATATTATATTATATTATATTATATTATATTATATTATATTATATTATATTATATTATATTATATTATATTATATTATATTATATTATATTATATTATATTATATTATATTATATTATATTATATTATATTATATTATATTATATTATATTATATTATATTATATTATATTATATTATATTATATTATATTATATTATATTATATTATATTATATTATATTATATTATATTATATTATATTATATTATATTATATTATATTATATTATATTATATTATATTATATTATATTATATTATATTATATTATATTATATTATATTATATTATATTATATTATATTATATTATATTATATTATATTATATTATATTATATTATATTATATTATATTATATTATATTATATTATATTATATTATATTATATTATATTATATTATATTATATTATATTATATTATATTATATTATATTATATTATATTATATTATATTATATTATATTATATTATATTATATTATATTATATTATATTATATTATATTATATTATATTATATTATATTATATTATATTATATTATATTATATTATATTATATTATATTATATTATATTATATTATATTATATTATATTATATTATATTATATTATATTATATTATATTATATTATATTATATTATATTATATTATATTATATTATATTATATTATATTATATTATATTATATTATATTATATTATATTATATTATATTATATTATATTATATTATATTATATTATATTATATTATATTATATTATATTATATTATATTATATTATATTATATTATATTATATTATATTATATTATATTATATTATATTATATTATATTATATTATATTATATTATATTATATTATATTATATTATATTATATTATATTATATTATATTATATTATATTATATTATATTATATTATATTATATTATATTATATTATATTATATTATATTATATTATATTATATTATATTATATTATATTATATTATATTATATTATATTATATTATATTATATTATATTATATTATATTATATTATATTATATTATATTATATTATATTATATTATATTATATTATATTATATTATATTATATTATATTATATTATATTATATTATATTATATTATATTATATTATATTATATTATATTATATTATATTATATTATATTATATTATATTATATTATATTATATTATATTATATTATATTATATTATATTATATTATATTATATTATATTATATTATATTATATTATATTATATTATATTATATTATATTATATTATATTATATTATATTATATTATATTATATTATATTATATTATATTATATTATATTATATTATATTATATTATATTATATTATATTATATTATATTATATTATATTATATTATATTATATTATATTATATTATATTATATTATATTATATTATATTATATTATATTATATTATATTATATTATATTATATTATATTATATTATATTATATTATATTATATTATATTATATTATATTATATTATATTATATTATATTATATTATATTATATTATATTATATTATATTATATTATATTATATTATATTATATTATATTATATTATATTATATTATATTATATTATATTATATTATATTATATTATATTATATTATATTATATTATATTATATTATATTATATTATATTATATTATATTATATTATATTATATTATATTATATTATATTATATTATATTATATTATATTATATTATATTATATTATATTATATTATATTATATTATATTATATTATATTATATTATATTATATTATATTATATTATATTATATTATATTATATTATATTATATTATATTATATTATATTATATTATATTATATTATATTATATTATATTATATTATATTATATTATATTATATTATATTATATTATATTATATTATATTATATTATATTATATTATATTATATTATATTATATTATATTATATTATATTATATTATATTATATTATATTATATTATATTATATTATATTATATTATATTATATTATATTATATTATATTATATTATATTATATTATATTATATTATATTATATTATATTATATTATATTATATTATATTATATTATATTATATTATATTATATTATATTATATTATATTATATTATATTATATTATATTATATTATATTATATTATATTATATTATATTATATTATATTATATTATATTATATTATATTATATTATATTATATTATATTATATTATATTATATTATATTATATTATATTATATTATATTATATTATATTATATTATATTATATTATATTATATTATATTATATTATATTATATTATATTATATTATATTATATTATATTATATTATATTATATTATATTATATTATATTATATTATATTATATTATATNAATGTAAAACTTCTATCCAACTTATCATATCTTATATTACGCTCTGCATTTATGTATTGAGCACTTTAATACGGATAACCGAATCGAAAGCTTTATATATATATATATATATATATATATATAGATGATATATCTAATATGGTCATCAACTGATGATCCACGATTTCAGTTTACCATTTGGGCTACCAACATCCTTTTTACCCTTTGTTTTGTTTGCTGACGGCCTGAATTTAACTGTATGGTGCTGACGGCAATAATGCTCTCCTTCTTCCTCTTCACATAATGTCTTCTAAACTGTGTCATCTCTCATAGTTTCTTTTACACTTCTGCACAAACTTATTCCCATTCCCTCTTTTTACATTGTTTTTCTTTCTTTGATGTTGTTTTGTCCCTGTATTTGTCTTATGTCCCGTTTGTTTGTCCTGTTTAGTAAAATTGCCGATTTACATCTACGGCCATGAGCTTAGAACTCATACTATACATATATATATATATATGTGTGTGTGTGTGTGTGTGTGTGTGTGTGTGTGTGTGCATGTATTCAATCAAAACATTGTAGGTCATTTAGTCGTTTATTGCCCTAAACATTTCTCCATGTTACAGACTTTTCACTTTGCAACTTTCTTTTGACGGATCCCATTGACAGAACAGAATTTTTTGCTCCTTGAAGACATTTATCTTGATTGGCAAGATAACCAAACCAACAAGTTTCTAATAGAAAAGTGCCTTGTCTTTCCAGACTCTTTATGAAATGGTAAAATAACTCATAATAAAGTCAGCAACGTGCACTGACAAAACATTAGTACCTTTTTGAGGAAATAACAAGGACACCGCTACAATAAATATTTTTTGAAGAAATTCACAATGGCCATCTTTAATCAACTTCAAATTGCTTTTACTCTTGCCAACAATTGAGCTGGTATTATCTGAAGAATAGGTGTGACAATTTTTCAAAGTCAAAGATCCGTTCATTAGTGAAGAGTTGCATATTTCAAACATTGTTTGCGAATGTGATCCCTTGTCTCTGCCAGGTATATCTGAAAGGGATGCGGTTACAAGACGATTTTCGGCAAAATGTCTGATTGAAATTGGTAAATTACTATTGGCATCAGTAGTCAGCACAAATCATTTAAACGGGTCTGTAATTTAACCGGTAGGTAAACAGAAATTAATCTCAGGTTATTTCTGTTTACTTACCGATTCTTTAGCCACAGCCGCAGACAAAATATGTGTTGTTTTTATTCGACCTCTCGAATATTTCGGAGAACTATGACCTTTGACAATTTTCCAGCATGTTGCGCGGTTGCAATGGAAAACTTGTGTTCACAGGTGTATCTTGAGAACATTAACTCTGGCTTTATGAATTTCTTATCAACTCCAGACGAATTTCCAGGGGGGAAAACGTCACTTTCAGAGGATATTTCAAAATTTTAATACATCCAACATGCTTTCCGACTTCTAAGTTTCCTTTATTATCAATCCCCCGCCCCTGCCCATTTTCAATACTAAAGTCAATATTACATGAATGACATAAGAAATAATTTGTTTTCCTCATGCAGAGTTCAGTTAGAAAAGGATATTCACTGGTACTCTACTTTTCTTTCTGCTTAATAATTCTAACTCAGTATTTTTGCTTTTCCTTTGGTAACTCTGCAGCTCCATTAATGTTATCAACCATTTTTAGAATGTAAATTTCAAAATACACAAAGATTTTGTAAACAAAAAGGAAGCCCATGGAGTACGCATGCTTATAAAATATTCCAAACACCGTTTTGTTTTAAAAACAGCAAGACCCCATATGTGTGATGGATGCCTTCGGGGAATGGCATTCAACGTAGTGCGGAAAGGAAATATTGTAATAGAAAATGTTGGTTTGTGACGATCAAACTCCGGGAGATTTTGTGTAATTTGATCGCTGCGTGAGTGAACCCTTTTTGCAATGAAAATATGGGAGACCCCCGCAATTTGCTGAAGGGTTGGAGGGTTGGCATGTATGTATAATTTCCCTGAGCTTCAGCATCTAAAGAAACAAGAACATACTGCAAATTATTGTTGATCGAATTTGAAGTGCCTTACAAATTAAACAGCAAGTCTATTTTTGATGTTTGCAATAATGAAAAAAAATTGCTTGTTGCTTGGGTACTATTTTGCAAATAAATTTAATTTTTGAATTATACAAATGAACATTCTGTAAAATTAATGTTTATAATATTTCTATTTCATCCCTAACTACACAAAGAGTCGCTTCCTTGTGGCAATACACTCCCCCCCCCCTCCCAACTTGAATTGATGGAAAAGCCGATAAGGGTGTCTCGGGTTTCCAAATAAAAGTTAATTTCAAAAACATCAACTAGTTCTTGGCGCTAAGAGAGGCCTCTATTAGAAGTACGACTGTAAAATTATAAATAAAAATAAAGTTCTTTTGGCTTTTTAAATCGTGGTTATTTTTAGCATGCCATGAATTAGTTTGGTTAATATGAATGATGATCTGACTGAAGCGTCTCGAATACAGAATATTTTCTTGATATTTTTAAAGGATACAGGATACTTCAAAAATATGCACAGATCTCCGATAGAAAATGTGAAATTAGAATCTAATTGTAGATATTGTATATTGGACACTTTAGTTGTGTGTTACTTTACTAGCGTAATTTTAGTATCAACATAGCGGAATAACACATTATGCTACTCATCTAGCTCTTGAGTCTCCTCAGAATATTGAACGAGTGCTTGATGAAGGAAGAGGTCCCAGGTATTCCACAAAGTCATTTTGTAACTTGTACCTTCCCGGTCACAAAATTGATCAGATATAATCATATAAAACAGAAAGTGTGGTAGTAGTAACAGAATACTGAACACAGGGAGAAAATGGAATGTGGTGTTCAAACAGGAAAAACATTAGGGGGTATTTTTTCTGGACCATGTTCCTTTAAATGCCAGAAAATAGCTTATGGAAATTGTTCTTTATTTCGAAAGGAAATAGAATATCTGCTAAAAATATTAGCAATTTGTCTCCTCTTTTCACTGAGTTAACTGTTTGTCATTTTTTATCGTTTAAGTCTTGGGGAGCTGCCAGAAAAAAAATGGTTCAACCTCCCCGGAAAGAATCCAACCATACCCCTCAAACCGGAAAGCATTCTTAATTATTCGCCCACAGAAATATTAACAACACCTTTCAATCGATTCTTTCCACAAGGCCTCTAGTATGGTTTAGCATGTGACAGTCTTTATAGAATGCCAGTTTGAGGAAATGTTATGAATGACAGACTTAATTCCTTGTCACCAATAAAGTGATTTTTAGTCCCATTTTCAAATGTATTATATTAAGTGAAAAATGAGCTCACGAAACTTGAATTCGTTTCTAGCAAATGTAGTGATGTTTTTCCATGTGAAAGGAATCAAAGGTCATATAATTAGGGAATAGGGAAGGAAGCACAGAGGCATTAATAACAATTGGAAGAATCAAGGGCACCAGGTACAGAAGGAGGTAAAAAAATAGTTGGATGACATTAGAGATTGGTTACAGCTGGACAGAAGCTACAAAGTGATTCACACTTACCGAGATACTAAGTCGTGGAACTCAGTAGTTCCTTCAAAGTCCTATCCACAAGGCAAAAGATTAGAAACGAGCTTTTCGAAAGAGTACTTCACACTGAACTGAAAGATTTTTAAAAAGTGCCTTTGCAGGAAAGCTTGATAGCTATCCCAAGCGCCAATAATTTATTGTCACAGAACATAAATAGAAATTGAAAACCAAAATAGTCTCTTCAGTAGAAAGTCAAACATAACTTTCTACCTTGAACTACATTTTCCCTAAATGGAATCCAGGCCAGTCTCCAGCTTGCACAATTGGTAGTTATCATCTTGAATCGATGTCTTATATTTTTAATGTATGTACAGAATTTAGAAATAATTATGTCACTAGACATAATCGGATCGTTGAAAAATTTTCTAATGCGATTTCAAGGGAGTTAGAGACAGTTTTCAACAATAAAACCATGCCAACATGTTTTCCTGACGTTGTTAGTCCGAACGCAAGTGAGTCAGTTCTAAAGTCTCAGTTTGTAGCTAAGAAAGGGAACAACAGTGATCATAATAGATGTAGTCTGACTGTATGACCTTTGTATAAACAATCCGTATCGACAGAAAATATGGACATACAAAGTGATACAAGATTTGCTAGAATCTAAATAGTTTAACTTTGTAATTAACTCAGTCACTATTGGATCACTTGGATATGTTCACTGCAAGGTAATAGGAATGCTGCTGAATTTTCAAACCAAAAAGCTACCAGAAAATGGATTACTGAAATAGTGCTCAACATCCAATATTATTGCTGCACAACAACTGGGGAATCTTAAATTTAGATAGAACCATTACAAAAAAGTGGAGTCTCTTCTCCTGGTGCACAATCCTGATTTGATGATGAAACATTAATCAACATTGGACATTCAGCAGTATCTTTAGCTAGCCCAGTTTAATAAAAATAGATGTTTGCATGTGTGTATTTGTTTCTTTGTTTATGTGTTTTAGTTTTTAAGTGTTTTAGTTTTTAAGTGTTTATGTGTTTATGTGTTTATGTG